>BGNK01002642.1:71834-95703 GCA_003297005.1 Symbiodinium sp. clade A Y106
CTCTTTCCTTTCCAAAGGATAACACGTCCTAAATACATTATCAGCACACCAGTCACTGATAGTCCTCCATACGGAGCGAAAGATGCGTCCGTGTAGACGATCACGCGGCGTTCCACAGATAGATCTGGAATCAGCGACAACCTGTGGTCTCTGGTATACCCAATGTACTCAAGAATGCGCATGCCTAACCTTTCAACAACAGAAGGTGCACGCGTGCACCAGGAACTCATAAGGCTCACGGCGTAAGCCAAATCGACTCGAGTCCGCTGCGTAATCCACAGCAGTTCCCCAGTGATCTTTTGTGCTCTCCGGAGTGTATCCGGTTCATACTGTTCTTGCTCCGGAAGATCCTTGACCCAATCCTTCGGAACTGGACATTGCTTCTTGGTAGGCGTGATGCCGTATGCACGCAGAAATTCATCAATATAGCCACACTGACTAAGCTCAAAAACCCTTATTATCCCTTGCAAGCTGAATATCCACACCCAAGAAGGTGACAGGCTCATGCTCAGTTGCCTCTTGAAGTGATGTACACTCCCACTGCTGTGTTATGTGGGTATACAACGCACTCGCCTGCGCTCCGCTTGAAAGGATAAGAACATCGTCGACGTACACGATGACGTAGCCTGCGATCACCCCTGTAGGTGACTCCATCATCCACAAATTAGGCTCAACTTCGCATTGACGGAGATGCATGTTCTCATCACCGCACTGCCATCTAGCCTCCTTTAACACCTTATCCCTGTAGTTACCCCACCATCTGGGAGACTGNATCATCCACAAATTAGGCTCAACTTCGCATTGACGGAGATGCATGTTCTCATCACCGCACTGCCATCTAGCCTCCTTTAACACCTTATCCCTGTAGTTACCCCACCATCTGGGAGACTGGCGGAGTCCGTAGAGGGCTTTGTCTATCGCCCAACACTCTCCTTCCTCAGTGATTCCCATGTCCTGAAGGACACGAGGTGGTCTCAGAAGAATTCTCACTTTCTCATGAGGAGGAATTGGCGCCAGGAGAAACGCGTTACGCACATCTGTTATAAATGCACTAAAGCCCTGCGCTGCGGACTCTATAAGGCACGCCCTCAATACGTCAGCTGGGATACCACCGGCATACACATCAATACCGGGTTCTCTGGTCTCAAAGTTGCCACAACCCACAACNGCACTAAAGCCCTGCGCTGCGGACTCTATAAGGCACGCCCTCAATACGTCAGCTGGGATACCACCGGCATACACATCAATACCGGGTTCTCTGGTCTCAAAGTTGCCACAACCCACAACCCGACATTTGCGCCTGTAGAAGCTCTCTCCACTGCCTGGCTTAACCGTAAAAACCGTTTTGGCTGGTAAAACCTGCGTGCCAGGTATTTGCATCTCTGTTCTAGCTTCCACACCACGTAAACGACGAATTGCCTTCATCTCCTCCAGTGCAGTTACCTCTGTTTGTGCTGCCTTCTTCCACCTTTCGAGATGGAGTCTCACCTCACTGGGCGAAACATTATGCACCACCTTCAACCCAGAGGTTAGTGACTCAAGGAGTCTCTCAACGTCCTTAGTGTACATATTCTCATCTACCTTGCGCACAGACATGTTTGTTGCCTTGGAGATCACACGTGACCTCAAAGGATGCATCAAGACGCTCACTGGGTCCCAGGTTGGCACACCGATCGACGATCCATCAACAGAGTCTTGACTCTGCATGGATAAGGGAGACCTGATAGCCTTGCTAGATTCTTGGACCTGACCTGGGATCTGTGCTGTACCCTGTCCTAAAGACCACCGGGAAGACCTGATAGCCTTGCATGTATATTCATTATGGACCTGTGATTGGGACGATTCCGCCGAGAGAACTGGAATCTCAGCGGTATCACTAACATTGTCTAGTAGTTGAGAAGTACTCGAATGATACGATGGCTCTTGCACCGAACTTCTCATCAACGCTGCTTGGAAGTCACTTTCACATTCATTCTCAGATTCACACTCCCAAAGACTCTGTAGCCTGATCATCTCAACTTGCTGCTGTATCCATTGATCTTGCTCAACCCCATGAAACCTTATCCCATCAGCTGATCCACTAGCGACCTCGGCCGGGACCTGTGATTGGGACGATTCCGCAGAGAGAACTGGCATCTGAATCTCAGTGGTGTCTACCTCCTCCTGGGCTTGATGACGAGCCTCCTCGATTTCCAACCAGTCACGACGATCAACATTATCATGTCCTAGTCCTTCTGGCACGTTCACCCCAAGACCTTGCACTGGTGGACCAGGAGAATGATGATCCAACGTCCGGTTCTGAAACACCCAAGGGATTTGTCTATGGCTGCGATCAAACAGTCTCACCTCACCGGTGGTGAGAGAGCACAAGGTTGGATTATCTGGTCTCCGAGTTCCCAAGGGATGTATCCCTCTCATAGTGCGCTCCGCATCTTCAGGTGTAAGGCCGAACTCAACCAAGTCCTCGAAGTACAAGAAAGCAAGATCTGCTGGTGATTCGACACCCATGAATTCCAGTATACTGGCCGCAGCTTCACCAACCTGTCTTTCGGCCAGAAACTCTTGCAGATCACGCTCCTCAAGATTAAGCTGGGGCACGTTGGTGGAATCAGTCCCAACAGGATCCCAGCCTACAACCTGAGCGACGCTGTCTTCCTGAATATCTGAAGAGAAGTCAAGGTTGATTCGCTGATCAAGATTCTCCTCCTCATTGGAGGAACCTGACTTATCAGTTACGGAGAATGCCCGTACCATGGGATTACTCATCACCTCCTTCGGAAGCTGAAAACCAAGGCCCTCCAGACACGCCTTGTTGCTTAGTGTCAGTTTTGGCGAGCCTAGAGGTGAGTAAGCAACCAGGAGAATGTCTGGACTGCGGCGCACGGCATGTCTACTGCGGGGATCGAACGTGATAGGTGTATGGGAGAGAACCTGGGTACTATCATCACTCCAGTCGGGTTCTAAAGGAATCGCCTTCCTATCCTTACTTGGATCGACCCAAAGCTCGACTATTCCAGGCACGCAGACTACGCTATTCTTAGAACCCCACTCATTCCTGAAATCCCGGTGCATGTCCACGTCTCCAGCCTGCGTTATCATCAATGCTGTCCAACTGCACGGTTCCTTACCACTCCCTTCACCGAGTCTGGCCTTGAGGTACTGGTTTAGGAACTTCGTCAACATAGGGTGCTTATGTGAAAGACGGGTCAATCCCCGGTTTCCACCATGGCAATATGTACCGAATACAGCCTTCCTGCTAAAACCACCCCGTCTATCAACTACATACCCATCTCCAGTCACACACCATGCCACCAGCCTGCGGAAAGTTGCATCGGACATGTCCTGAGATCTCAGCGCTTCGTACGCCTGCTGCTCAATGAAATCTTCATCCTTAACAGCCACAAACCTTATTGACGATTTGGCACGCAGCCTACGGAGTGGTATTGCAAGTGAATCATCCTCATGTTGCTCCTCTTCCTCGACCTCCTCCTCCTGAATTGGGCCAGGTCGCGCCTCAGCTAAAGCCTCGGGATCTACAGTGCCTACCCTAAAGCCCTTTGATGATACAAGATTCCCTTCAGCTGTTAACAGCACATGACCATCAGGGATGGCAGAGTGAGGACACATGTACCTTGTCAGCACCCAGCGAGACATTAAGTCGTTGAGCCCTCCACGCGGCTTCTTCAATCGATGGAGGACATCTTGGCCAAACATGGGAAGCCTTGAAAGGCCTAGTAGGGAGCGATTGTGCGTTTCAGTTGCCCATCGGGCTGCAAGGGGCCAGTATTGAACCCCGACTCCAGACGATCCTATCAGAGTTCTAGACCTAGACTTCTGGGTCCGTTGGCATGCGAGTCGATTTGGTAAGCGGACGAATAGTCGTGGCAGTGAGTGCTGCAACTTCACTGCCTGACCAGCAAGCCACTGAGACAACTTGGTTGACAGAAACTCTGTTCCCAAGTCACAGTGAACAGTCCGGACTGGGAAGTAGCGGTTTATGCCAAGAATCATCTTTTGCACCGCCTCCGCTACATCTACCCCAGACTTAGACTTTAGCTCGACGAAGTACCGAAGAACGACCTGCTCCGTAGGCTGGCTTAGCTCCTCCACCAATCGTTCGAGTTCAATCTTGTCCTCAGGGACTACTTCACACCAGTGCTCAAATGACGTTGAATCCCCTTCCTGACCCCTTGGGCCCTGAGCATCAGCCTGACTGGAGATCTCTAGGGATGGTTTCTCACTTCCTGCAACGGCATATACAGAAGAGGACAGTAGTTGTTCCTGCAACCCCTCTTCATCATCATCCCATTCATCACCCAGTTCCCACAGTTCAGGAAGATCATCCAATTGCTCTGGGTCAGGCGTAGATGGTTCGTACTCAATCAGCTCATCTTGTTCCACACCTGGAGAGGCGATACCGAATAGATCTGAGACTCCTGCTGGGTCTTCATTAGACGCGCTACCGGGGAGAGCAGATCTAGGAACCCTAAAGGCTCCTACTAAACCGTATTTNCGATACCGAATAGATCTGAGACTCCTGCTGGGTCTTCATTAGACGCGCTACCGGGGAGAGCAGATCTAGGAACCCTAAAGGCTCCTACTAAACCGTATTTCACATGTGGATTGCCAGAAGCAGAAGCCTCCGCTCTGCCCTGTTCCTTAGGTGCCAAAGGTCCAAACAGGTCTATGGAAAGCGTGTAGCTTTGGGGAAACCTTACCCTTCGATGTTGAATCCCCAAACCTGCTCCCTCAACACACATCTGACAATCCCTCCTAAAAGGGACGTGGCCATTCTCTAGGTGATCCCTCCACTTAGACAGATCATGTTGCTTGACTGCCCTTGCGGCCTGATCACACTCAACATCATATGGCTCTTCCTCATCCGACAGAGATAGGACACTCTCTTCCTCGAACGCTCTAATCAACCTCTCCTCCTCATCATCATCTGGTACACAGGCTGGTTCTCTTGAATCCCTTAACCCCTTCCAAATTATCTCATCCAGAATCTCGCAAGACGGTACCACCCTACGACCCTCAAGTGCACGAACCACTTGATTCCTGAGTGCTGGTGTCCACCTATAGGCATCATGAGGCCCCGAGAAAACTGGCTCAAAGTCTTCCTCTGGCTCCCACACAAGGTTGGTGGCAATACACTTCCGGCCATTATTAACTCCTTTCGAATCTGCCCTTGAGCAGGAGACCTTCCACACATTCGACCAGGACTCAAACTGTTTCCATGCTCTTGACTCAAAAGGATCTAAGAAGTTAGCCGCTTGGTCACCTTTACCTGGTAGCCACAACTCCTTGAAAAATGGGACACCATGCCCCTTTGCAACAGAAGCAACCGACCACAAGATCATACCCTGGGTGAACAAAGCAGTCTCCCTGTGTGCCCTCTCATCCCTTCCAACTGCGCCCCAGATAGCCCCAGAGGAGGCCTCACCTCGCTCTGAACCAAGGAACGTGTCTCCCAATTTCCAGGTGGATCTCGGTGGAGTAGAAAGCACCGCTGCAACCCTACCGGCTGCGGCACCCCACAGGAGCGCTACCCAAACTCCTTGAGAGGATAGGAGGTCCCACCCCTTTCCTCCAGGATTGCAGACATCCACATGAATAACCTCACAGTTGTTTCTATTAGCCCATTGGACTACCGGGTCATAGGGGGTAGAGGGTCCGGAGCACAGATGCACAACCCAGCGGTGCGAGGACAACAGGGCTCGCCTGGTGTGCCTTTTCAACGGAAGGCCCCGTAATACCTCCTTACCTCCCTTATCATCTAATGCAGGTAGTTCCTGAGCGAGCAAAACCTTGACACTATCAGGGATATCCTTCAGGTAAGGTTGCGCCATCAGAGCACGAAGTACATCAGCTCTGCTTCCTGACTCTATCATCTTCTTCAACGCCTGTGTAGGATCCAATGGCTGCTGAACCTCGCGCAATTTGCATTCCAGGTTCTGTACTTGAGATTCCAAGTCCTTGAGTTTACACTCCTCAAGTTGTCTTATCAACTCCATTGCCTGGCACTCTTGGACAAACGGGCACGTATTCCTCGAGACACCAGTCTTCAACAAGCCCATTGTCGGGTGAAAGACTTTCAACCCCTTTTTATTGCTCCAGCTGATGGTGCAACCAAGGGTCTGAACCAGGGCCCCTAAGGGAAGGATAGTCTGAGGAGGTGGTTGATTCAGTTCCGGTGGTGGCACCACCAATGTGCCACCTTCAGTGCGGTACCACCCATCCTTTGAATCACCTGCTAACGTAACCGGAACCGGCTCAAGGTTTGTCATTCCATGCTTGTAGGGGACTACTGCGTGAGTGGCCCCGCTATCCAGCAGCGCCTCCGCCCTTTGCAATNGCTAACGTAACCGGAACCGGCTCAAGGTTTGTCATTCCATGCTTGTAGGGGACTACTGCGTGAGTGGCCCCGCTATCCAGCAGCGCCTCCGCCCTTTGCAATGGACAGGCAAAGTCTCCTTCAACAACCTGAGTCATCCTTATCTCATGCTCACTGGCCATTGATCGGATGCTCTCAAGCTGCGCGCTCAGTGATGCCAAGGTTGCCGGAGTACCCTGAGCAGTCTGCTGGGCTGAGGTTCCCGAGGTGTTAGTCACATTAGGAGAAGACTGAGCTGCCGGACCTTGCGGAGGATTCTGCGGCATCGATTGCTGTAAAATCAGTGCCGCATCTGCCAACATGGACTTGATCTGCTGATTACTCATATTGTTGTTAGGTGCTGGGGCTGGCGGAGGTTGCGGCACAGAAGGAGTCTTAGGATTAGGTTGCCCCTTAGCTCCCTTTCCTTGTCCCTTTGCTTCATCACCCTTAAGGCCTGCCTTACACTCAGTGGTCCGGTGACCTTTTGCCCCACAGCTCTTGCACCTTTGAGGTCTATCAGCAATAGGAATAGCATTCCAATCATGGGTGTACGTACAATCCAAACCCTTCTTACACCCAGACTGACTAAGGTAGAAGCTACACGGCGGTTTGCTCTGCTGTGCACTCTGGGAGGATGCATGCTGACCCCCTGCTGCCGGTTTCACTGGTGGATTGCCCTTCGGAGGCTTCCCCGGCTTCGGAGGTGGGGGGGGGATTAGGATTACCCTGAGCCTCTACACCTTTAATCTTTGGACTAGGGTTCGGCTGCGGGTCCTTCGCCTTCTCGCGATCACTCTCCTTCTCCTTGGTCGATCTGTGGTTGATCGCCTCTAGCTCACTCAACAGTTGCGCGTGCAACTTATTCACTTTGTCACTATCAGGGTTCACATCTACCTGAAGGGTGTGTCTTGACAGATTAATCCTGAACGCAATCTCTGGCTGACTCTGAAGTACGTTCTTTGTCAACCTTGTCAACGCCTTAATCTGCAATGACGGGTCAGGGAGCGTTCCCCCTAACTCTGACATCCTCAGACACCACCTTTTCCATCGCCTAAGACCATCAATCGTATCCGAAACGGTATTGCCAGGCTGAGGGTCCTGAATGTGTTTCAACCCTAATTCCCGTTCCCCTAAAGAACTCGGGGCATAGATTACGAACAATCTACAGATCAGTGCCAAAAGCCCGCTGACCCTAGATGCACTTACTTCGTCCTTCACTGCAGTAGGTAAGGCTGCCAGCACCATTGTCTCAATTCGTCGCGACACTCGAGACCACTTGGGTCTCATCAGGTGCTCNAAAAGCCCGCTGACCCTAGATGCACTTACTTCGTCCTTCACTGCAGTAGGTAAGGCTGCCAGCACCATTGTCTCAATTCGTCGCGACACTCGAGACCACTTGGGTCTCATCAGGTGCTCTGACGGCTTCGGAACCGAGACCAACCGACTCAGGGGATCTAGCTTCAGATAGTTCGTATACCATTCGTTAGCTTCCCGTAATGTACATTCCCATAGCTCTTCACTTGTATCGCTGACATCTGAAAGCGGGGATTTGGAGTTGTGAATCCAATCTGAAAAGAGGAGGCAACTCTCTGGTCCAGCAGTGGGAAGTTCGGGTAAGCTAGTTACACCAGGCTTAATTACTTCAGGTTTCTCAGCGGACTTAGGGGAGCCAGCTAACTCTGTAACCAACCCTTGCAATTGTGCCATTCCAGTTAACACTACATTAAGAGGGTCTAAACCATTAGGGTCTGCCTGAGGAGAACCTTCGTTAGGGATTCCTGCGCATGCTGCTGCCTGGGCATCCTGAATGCGCACATGCGGGCGTGCCTCAGCAGGGATGCTAGGTCCTAACGGTCCTCGCTCCGGTTCACCAGTTGTTTCAGCATGGACCTGCGGAGTTGGAGTTCGGGTAGGCCACTTAGGTCCTAGANGCACATGCGGGCGTGCCTCAGCAGGGATGCTAGGTCCTAACGGTCCTCGCTCCGGTTCACCAGTTGTTTCAGCATGGACCTGCGGAGTTGGAGTTCGGGTAGGCCACTTAGGTCCTAGAGGTAGAGGCATTAAGGGTTTACCTATCATTTGGTTTCGCACTTCTTCAGTAGCTAAACCCTGACTATTTAGGGAACCCATAACCCCTTGCTCCGGAATGGGCCGTGCTTCTCCGGGCACGCCTGGGCTGATGCTAGCTGGGCCCACACGCCCTGCTTGCAGATGTGCCAATTGCTGAAGCAACTCATGCTCCTGCGTAAGTCCAGGCTGTACAGGCTGTTGAAAGGTAACTCCCAAATCCAGAGAGCGAGGAGGGTTATGAGACCGTGAGTCCAAGGGATACTGAGGGGAGTTCCTCAAGTCCAAGTTAGATCCTGAGCGCGAGGGAGCACCCATACCCATCATAGACCCTAAACCCTTACCAAACCACCCAAATCCAGGGAATCTTGGATTCACCGATCCCGGTCGTGAACTGTACATGTCTTGTTGTTCACCTACCTCTACTCTCTGTCTAAGTCTCCTATTCTCAGCCGCAAGCTGCTCAACATGTGCACGAAGCCTCTTGCTCTCATCCTCATGCACCTGCATCATCTCACTCAGCTGACGTCTCACTTCAGCCTGAATGTCACTTGAGGTAACCGACGATGGTCGTGGAGGATCATGACCTCCAGCTTCAAGTGGATACAAATGTGGCGCTGTCGTCGGTAGCTGGTTCAGTCTCCTCAGAACCTGCTCGTCAAACAACGGAGTCAAAGGGACCTGGCCCTCCGATGGAGGGTCCCTTCTGCCATCCATACTCACAGATGACCTCACAGAAGCATACTCGACTGCGTCGTTCGCTGCTGGCGATTTCGCAACCGTTGGCAAATTGCCATTGACAATCCCTTCTACAGCTGTGGGTATCGCCTGAACAGCTCTCATAACTCCACTAAGGAATCCAGCGGACTTCATTTGCCCGCTCTGCCGGTGTTCTTGGAGCTCCGCAACGACCACTCTGGCCCGTGCGCCCTGATCACCAGGACCCATCGTTGCAGCCGCACTCATACCAGCCACCATACTCGAAGCAAGCTCAGGTCCCACACTCGAAGCCTCCCTCCGAGGTGGGACGTGAGGCTCACTGCCTCCGCTTGGTCCCGCTGCCACAGTTTCCCCATCCAGGTNCTCGAAGCAAGCTCAGGTCCCACACTCGAAGCCTCCCTCCGAGGTGGGACGTGAGGCTCACTGCCTCCGCTTGGTCCCGCTGCCACAGTTTCCCCATCCAGGTACTGAGAAACTGTAAGTGGGTCCGTAACGCCGTTCATCATCTGAGCTTGCCCAGCCTTCCCGACAACCGAAGTTGCACTGGTAGCGTTTGGGCTCATAACCTGTTCTTGTTCTGGTAGATCTTCGAGGTTGGGGTTGTCGTTGGCACCGCTTGAAGTCATGCTAAACTTCTCTGTATCGTTCCAATTCAAAAGAAGCGCAGCACAACCATCAAGGCAAGANTGTTCTTGTTCTGGTAGATCTTCGAGGTTGGGGTTGTCGTTGGCACCGCTTGAAGTCATGCTAAACTTCTCTGTATCGTTCCAATTCAAAAGAAGCGCAGCACAACCATCAAGGCAAGAGTCAACTATTTTGCACGGCACGACAAGCATCGGTACCTGCAGTTGTGAACATGCTGGCAACTGCCATGACTGGTGTGTGCCTAGGTTAGGCCTTCGACTAACCCATGTCCACATACATGGAGCTCAGCTCCTGGAGCCTTTATGGCTTACGAATTCACAGTCAGAAGAAGCGGAACTCTACCCTAACCTTTAAACACAATACGGCCTAGGGGATTTCTACANCCATGTCCACATACATGGAGCTCAGCTCCTGGAGCCTTTATGGCTTACGAATTCACAGTCAGAAGAAGCGGAACTCTACCCTAACCTTTAAACACAATACGGCCTAGGGGATTTCTACAGGGTACTATAAGGGTTCCTTTAAAAGGGATCTATAAGGCTAACAGTTTCCGAAAATTAGGGGTACCTTAGTTTGGGTCCTTATAACTCATAACAAGGATCCTACTATTTAGGGTACTATATTAGGTCGCCTATTTTCGGAAACTCCCATGTGTTGAGATTTGAGATTACCGGTCCCTACGAAAAGCACTCCAGTCACCGGTACTTCGTTTCCATTCCGTACACCCCCTCAACCTCTTCAATGCCGCACGGCATGTATTCAAGTTTCAGCTGTGGAACCCTGCAAGACTGGCTTCCTCATACGTAGGTCGAAACTCCATAAAGTCCTGATTGCGAACTTTAGCGTCTCCTGCCATGTATCTGCATGCTCTCAGATTCGTGTGTGCCATAGTCTAGAACTTGAAGTTGAGGCTTAAGCCTGAGGTGTGCGCTTGTGCAACCCTTCCTCCATGAACAGAGTTCTGATTAAAGGATGTAGTTTAAGTCACCGTATGAGTAAATACTAGGATTCCTTTGCGTTCTTAATTACCGTAATTCACAATAGCTCCCTTAGCATGAGCCGAATGAAGTGCAGATTCGCAGCCCTAGGCCTTGCCGGGAGAATCCACAGACCCTGGTGTTTCTGCACGGCGTCCGATTTGCGCCCAACGTCGGCGCGAGCTTACGTGCCGAGGTGAGACACATAAGCCTCGTTCCTGATTTCGCAAGCTTTTATCTGAAATGTATTTATAACCACTGAGTTCAAGACAGCGTCCTGTGAGGGCTTCTCAGCTTATTTAAAATTCCAAAGCTCCATATCGAAGGATCCCACCTTCAACTCTGAATCCTAACCCCGGAAGCCCGGCAGAGGTCTTGAAAGCTCTAGAGCCCTCGGGCACTCCTAGCACCAAGCCCTAAACCTCTTTGTGGACTCGGAGCCCCGAAGCCTAAGCCCCAAGCCCTAAGCCTAAGGGGCCTCCGAACTCCGTTTTCCAAGTGTAGGTGGAGGCTCTAGAGCTGTGGGTGAGGTAATAGGGGTTGGGAACCATCGGGGGGTAGGATTCAGGGTTAGGCTGGACAGTAACTGTGAGAGACACTGAGAGGGAGGGAGGAACGGAGGGAGGAAAGAAGAGAAACGGAGGGGCTAGGGGTTCGGGAGTTGTGGAGGGATTTAGGGACGCTAAAGTAGAGAGATGAGATAGAAAGGGCTTAGGGTTTAGGAACCGGAGAACAAGCAAGTCTTTTCTCGGGGTTTTGGGAGTTTTGGGCTTGAAAGTCTCACCAAGGTGCTAGCCACCTTCTGGGTGCGCAGGCCGTGCTTGACTTGAAAGGTAGTGTGGCGTATCGGCTTAGGGGTTCCTGGGGCAAGTGCCATGGTATCGGGGTCCAAGTATTCATAATGTTGAAGTCATATATTCCGCCAGATACCAATGTACCTACAGTTCATCCTACAGCTCTACTGTCCACGATTGTTCGGTTGTTGGAGAGGGCTAAGGTTTGGGTTTTTACAGGGTTGTTTAATTCCGGGTTGACGAGCATTCGGGCACAAATTTACAAATTCGAAGCGAGCGATAGTGATCTGTTCAAATCCCTCCTGTCCAATGCCGAGGAGCGGCCGTCTGTTTGTTGCAACTTCTCCTTGCCCGTATGTAATATTCAGGCTGAGGGCTTAGGCTTTCAGACTTTCAAGGGTAACAGCATCTTGCGGAATCCTAAGCCCTGAGCCGTACACCCTTAAACTCTGCCACTCTAGAAGTCAGTTTCGACCGCAAGGGCTGTCTCCTGGCTGGCGGTCTCGCGGAGTCACGGCAGCGACGGCCCTCGCCACTTGAGGAGGCAAGGGTAAGCCTAGGGCTGAGGGTTTAAAGGGTCATTATAAAGGGCTTGTAAAGGATGCTTATGGGTGCCCGGGTTTAGGCTTGGACCTAGCTCAAAGCTTGTTTGAGTTTGAGGGAAGCTGTCAAGCTCCAACTTCTTAATTGCGTTGCAAGTTCTTGGCCAGCTTGTGGATGTATGTGCCCCAGGCCATCCGCATCTCCATGGCAGCCCGGCACGGCTGGCCACTGCGAGTGTCGACTTGCGCTCTGCCCGACAGCGCTGGAGCGGTCAAGGTCGCTCCACGTGTTACGCCAGTCGGCTAGCGAGTTAGGAACAATGGTGCAGGATGCCGGAGTTCAGAATTTGAGGCGTGCTTTAGCTCGTTTGTGTTCGGTAGGATTAACAACACTATGTCCTCTGTTCATACTTTAACGGCAAAGCCCGGGGAGGTTTGATTTGCACACGAGATGATTATCATGAACTCCAGACTATGCCGGCTGTGGCTGCGCGACACGTTCCAGACTCCAAGATCCTCTCATTAGAACGGTGGCACGGAGGGGAGTAAGGCGACAAAAGGGCAGAGCGACCGACGGTGTGCCAGGAAGAAGGGGCGAGACAAGGAAGGATGCGCAAGGAGAGAGAGAGAGAGTGAGAGTGAGAGACAGACACACAGGGAGGGGTGTGGAGGACGGGGAGAGACAGAGCTCAAGGAAGAAAGAAAGTGCAGGGGAGCGAGGGGATGGAGCAGGGAGGTCAATCAGTTAGGATAGGCCTTGCCCAGTTTGGGTTGTTACATCACCGTCGCCCAAATAGTAACAAGTATCCTTAAATCTACATTACCATATAGAATTTACCTTAATATATACCAATAATCACAACTAGTAGCCCAATATCTGTCAAAGTACTTTACCTAATCTATTTTCAGGTGATGTAACTAACTACCCGAAATGGGCAAGCTTAGGTTGATTCATTTTATGGGGAAGAGTATGGTAGTAGGGTCTGTCATTTTCTGCCCCTGTCCGCGCCGATGGTGGGACGCTGATCAAGGTCTGTCCTGCATGTTTTCTGCTTGTCGGCGCAGCCAGATGCTGTGTCATGCGATTGTTCTCCTGCCTCTTGATGCCGCATCATGCAGCTTGTGTCCGAAATTTTGGCTTCACAGAGAGGAAAACAAGCAGTGCGTAGCCAGTCATGATGCTTCCCGCAAGACTTCAGAAGATGGCTGCCCACCGCATGAGGCTCAATCTGAGCCGGAAGGTCGTGCAGGTTCCTGAGATGCCCATGACTGAGACCAGCTTGGATGTTCGTTTCTTGAACCACAGCCTCCGCCCGCCCCTGAACGAGCTGTACTTGAAGGAGACCAAGGCATTCTACGCCAGCAAGATTCATTTCTTCAATGGCAACAATTGGCAGCTCCGGACATTAATTGCGAATGGGAAACACTACATCGTGCCGATAATAGTAAATACAGGTGGCATCGCCTTCAACCGACCCGTTTTCGCCGACTTTGTCTAGATGCACTTTCTGCCGAGTTACCAGAGGAGCATGTGGCACGGACACACCAAACGACACGTGCAGCTCCCCACGCCTCTCGGTGACGGCATAAGCTTTGACCAGGTATGGCCTGAAGGCGGCGGCAACAGATTTGGCACCGAGGACTGGAGAGAAAGCTCATAAACACACTTGGGCACTGGTAGGTAGGTTGTTTTGTCCCTGGGCTTGGACATGTGTTGGTTTGTGGGTCTTATCTGTTGGTCTTATCCCGTCATGGGTAGGAGGTGCTTCGAAAGCCAAGCAGCATCGCATTCAAGTGCAGCGGCCTGGCACGCAACCTTGAAATGCTGACTGAACGAGGAAGGCCTCGGGAGTTCATCCAAGAGGTTCGTCAGGACATCGAGGCAACCGCAAAAGGGTTTCGCCAAACAGGGTGCGACAGTGGACACCATAGAGCGCGAGGTCAATGCGATGACGGCCGACCCAGTGAAGACGTGGGATGAAGCGTCCCTTCCTGTCCCAGATGAGCTCTGGGTCAAGTAGGGGCATTTGACACCATGAACAGGCCACACAGGGCATGGTGTCCGAAGCAAAAACCGCCCAGGAAGCAAAAAGCAGGTTGAGCTGAAGCAGTGCCGGGAGGGCTAAGTATGTCCCTATATCACCCTAACCTTTATCCCGAAAAGGGCGACTTAGCTCCCCGTCAGGTGAACGTGACATTGACTCCGACAACTTCTTGAAGGGTTTAGGTTTAGGGCTTCGGGGTTCCCACTTGGGACAAGGATTGGCTCTGTGAGCCAATCGGAGCGGGCAGGGGAGAACCGACTGCTTATGCCAAGCATCGGCGATGTGCCTCAGAAGGTGTTGTGGTTGGGGTTTACTCTTAGGGTTGAGTTTGGTTTTTGGGGTTTTGTCCCCTATGTCCCCTAAGTCCTTATAAAAGCCCTAAGGCGTTTCGTTCGCGTAGCAACGCGAAGCTTCGCGTTCAAAATGCTTTCGTTCAAGAGTTATAACAACCGAACAATCAAAACCAACGTGACGAATGTAAGGTGCTGAAGGTATAAGGGTAGGAAGGGATAAGAAGCATGTAATATAAATCATGAAATGTTATCTGCTTATTCTTGTGACACATATCATATTGTTGATGTCGTTGTGTTTCAAAGTGTCTCTTACGACCTCTTATTTGGTAGGTACTACCACAACCACAATGAATAATCGTCAGGGGCTTTTCTCTGTTTTCATGTAGCACAGGATGGAGTCAAATCAGAAAAGCACACCCGAAGAATGTGAAGAAAGATTAGATAAGATTGAAGAAGATGTAGAAAGACTTGATAAGATGTAACACAGTTACAACAGAATAATATGAACTTATTGGGTGAATATTTAAAAGGTTAACTCCAATATATAGTGACAGTTTGTACAGTTCTTTTGTATCCCACAAGGAAAAACAGGATGAACACCCCGATCGTGCCCAATTGTATAGGTCCCAGACGACGTGAGTGGACTCGTGAAAGCGGAGTAGCGAGATACCCTTACATAATTGGTGCTACTTAATAGCGCCGAGAAAAACTACACTTTTATTATAACAGTTTGCATTTAAACACCTTAATCTTTGTATTAGTATATGGGTGATAAACTTGAACTCAGCTTAACACCGCGATACATACAATGTAGAACATGTAAGCAAATAAAATGTGTAGATGAGTTTGTAAGTAAACATTTTAAAACGATATGCAATAAAGTTTGTAGGGCTTGTTTAGATAATCATGAAAAGTCTAGGCCCATAGGGAAGGAATGAGTTCAGGGAGTTTTTTTTATGAAAAGGGTTTTTAAGAAAAGACACTTAAAGAAATGACAACTTAATATGTTATAACATGGGAACATTTAATTTCAGTTTCAAGTGTAAATATTGTATCAATTACAAGAGAAGAAGAGAGGTAGTATTAAATGAATTATTTGATGAAAATATTACTAATGACATCTTGTCATGTACAGCTTGCTACCACTGTCATAAAATGCATCAGTATGAAAAAGAATATGCAACTAAACAATTACAAAGAACATAAACAAATACATTACATATCAAATCATTTTGACAATGGATACAACAAATTATCAGATTTAACAATATGTTACGATGATTGAGAAATACAAAGAATTTTGGTTGTTAAACTATGACGTTAAACATCTTAGAGTATCCTACGATTTTGAATATAGTGTGTATAGATATCGAAACCAATACGAACAAACAATAAGCACGATTTTGCTCGTAATTTTCTGTCTATATTTTGAAAAACAAGTAGGTCTTTACAGAAACTATTTAAATTTTGATGCTTTGTGGGATATTTATATAGTACTTTTCAGAAGAAGAATAAACAGAAACTGAGTAGGCAACCATAATATTATTCATTATATTATATTATATTATCGTTGAGAACCCCAATGCCCCATACTATTCCCCATAAAATGAACAAACCTAACCTTGCCCATTTGGGGGAGTTACATCACCTGATAAATAGGATGAGTAAAGTACTTTAACAGATATTGGGTTACTAGTTGTGATTATTGGTATATATTAAGGCAAATTCTATATGGTAATGTAGATTTAAGGATAATTGTTACTATTTGGGCGACGGTGATGCAACAACCCAAACTGGGAAAGGCCTATCCTAACTCAATCTTGCTGTTGCAGTCGGCAGGTTTGCACAGAACACGGATATCTTCCCGTGTGTGCTTCTTGTCTCAAACATCGGGTCATCGGGTTGCGGCGATGCAATCAGGAATTCCTTTACATGTCCTTTGTTCCCCAATATTTTTGACTGGAAATGTGTATAAACGACACACACATCTCTATGTGTATGTGTAAACATGTGAATAAATAGATATCTGACTATATCTACATCTTTATCTGTATGTATGTATACATATACATATACATATACATATACATATACATATACATATATATATAGATATGTATGTGTGTTCGCGCACGCTGTGTGTTTATGCATTCGTTTTTTGTCATACATATGCATATACATTTACATATACACAGTTATGCACATGTACATACATATGCATACATGTACACATACACACACACAGGTTTACATCATGTGTGTACATATAAACATGCATTAGTTACAGACATACATACATAGATACGGAGAAATTCTTATCTTTATTTCATAAGACAACCACGTGCACCGACAAGTAAATGTTGGACCCTTCCCCCACACTCATCAACGTTCACGAAGATCATAATGCCGAGCGGCAGCACACGCGAAAAATCGTGAGTACAAGCACCTCTTGCAACGACACTCATCCAATGGACGATGCGATGACGGTACGAAGTCTGCACAGGCTTTTCTACCAGATGCTTTTATTCTCTCTTAGCAACCCCATGCAACCCCTAAATCCTTTCACACTTATTCCCTAAACCTTTAAGCCCGTATCACAGCCTTTGGAGAAGTGGGGGTTTCTCGTGGACCGCTTAGGCATCTACGGACTGAGGCGCTAAACCGCTGAGCCCTAAATCTTACAGTCAGCTGGGCCGATGGCAAAGAAATGGGAACTTCCTGCTCAGGTCGAAAATGACACCGCCGGCTTGGCAAACCCGCCTCTGCCGGCAGAGGACTTGGACCTGACAGTCACTTGCTCTGAGCTTTAGGGCTTGCTGAGTTCAGGGATTAGGGGGTTGGTGTAGAGTTTCGGGGTTCGGGCTTACAGCAAGACCCCTGGAATCATGTATGCGTGTAGCGTTTATTGATTGGGTTTCAGGGCTTAGACTAGACGCTTGGTGCAAATGCTTCCGTCACTCATTGCTAAAAGGAGTGGTCGCCAAGTTGGGGCTTTTTCGGTTCAGAGCAATCGCGCTTCTTGAAAATCTTCTGGGGGGTCTCGGCAGTACGGGCCTAGCTTTAGGGAGGTTTATTTGGAAAGGGACACTCAAACCCTAAGCGAGCTGGTTGCTGTCACCCGGGAAGGCACCCACCGCGCCCGAAATCGCCCCAAGCGATCAACCAGCCCCACACATACCCACATGAAGCTAGGCATTTCCATGCCTATGAATTTTCCTGTCATCTCACTTCGTTGTATAGGCTGCAGCCCCTTCTCAAGAAGCTTGTATACGATACCTCCTTAAAGCCTTCATCGTAGTATTAATGCTTCTTTATTAGTTGAGCTGCCGGGCCTGGCCGAGGTCCCCGGCATGGCCTTTGTCTTTGGAGCTGAAGCAGCTCGGGCTCATGTGGGCAGTTTAGGAGTTGTATGCGATGTTTCCCTTGCTTAAGCTTAACGGACTTTGATAAATTCTGATCAGCTTCTGCAGGGTGGTTTCAGAGAGTCATGCGCCAATATGGACAAGCTTGCAGTAAGACGGATGTCGGCTGTTTTACAAGTTCAATGAACCCGAAAGGAATTCAGCATGATATGTTGAATGTGGAGGAGCCTTCTTCAAACTGATACAGGATATGCGTATCCGGTTTCCAGCGGTTCAAAGCATCAGCAGCCCATTGATACTCGTGTGTGCAACTTCCAACATCTCACATAGGAAGCTCTCCGGCTATGTTTCATATTCTGGTTTCTGCAGCACTGCAGCATACAGTGGCCTCACAATCCCCTGAAGCTAGGCACATGTTTTCCCGCCACTAGCTGGTGTTCGTGTGTTTTCTGTAAAATGGATGGGGTTCTTTCCGTGAAGATATCCCATTGAGGGTCACGGGATTCTGGGTGGAGTTGTCTCCCTGAGCCCTACATACCCCCTCGCCGTCCTAGGACACTGGCGTCCCGTTTGAGGTCGCGGAGGCTTGGGCATTACAACAGTCAACAGTTGCGGGTAGGGCTCGGGGCTTCGAGGTTCAGGGCTCTGAGGCTTTCTGAGTCACAGGCTTCCGATTCAGAGTGTATGATGGGCTTAGCCGCGGGTGTAAGCTTGAAGGTTCACGCTGCGGGTAAACACCAAAGTGCACTGCAGCCCCTTGCAGAACCCTGACACGAACACGTGCTGCGACCTTATAAACCCTAGGCCCTAAGCGGCTGCAGAGAAAGTTCATTATGTAGCCGCCTGGGGCTTGAGAGCTCCGGACTTGTTGGTGCTCTTCGGTGAGCCGCTTTGGCCTATTTCGATCCCGGAGTGTGGTGACTTTTCTGCTGATCATCTACTGTATGACCAGGATCCACTGGTAAGAAGATAAGTCAGATAAGTGCTCGAAACACAGGACCTCCATGTCAGGTTGTGTAGGTAGAGCCTGAAACCCGTGAAGGGGCCTGCAATTAATACCGAAGCTGTGGGATGCGCTTTGCACAAGGGGCTGAAGGTGAACCCAGAATCCTAAAGCTCCAAAGCTCGACAAGCTCAGCCGTGATGCCGTAACGTCTCATCAAAGTTCAAGCACTTCGCAGCCTACAGCCCGAAGCCCTCACATCCGCATGTCCTTGACCCCAGACCGGAAAACTTCCACAGCCCTAGAGGTCCCAAACAACGGACCCAAAGCCATAAGACTCTAAACGTCCGTTTTCCTCCGTAGTCCCGAACCTTACAGTGGCTCCTAAGCTGAAAAAGCCAACGCAACTGGGTTGTTGTTGAAGAATCAATTTAACTTGCCATGATAGGGCTCTATAGTGGAATAATTTGGTTTCCTGATTTCTTTTTCTTTCTTATTATGGTAGCCTAATTTAAATACCCTAGCAAGAACTTAGCTAAGCTTCATGTTCTACGCATAGGCACTGCAACCTGTCAGGCTTGTGCCCAGCCTCTTGGCCTGATCTTGGTGAACCTGTCAGTAATTACCAAGACTACTATTCTGGGGCTCGTTCTAATAGCCATAGTACAGCATACCCTCGAACCCTATTCTAATTCGCAAGGCCCCTATACTACTCCTAGTCCTACCCATGCTGCTTGCACCACCAACAGCAAGACGACGACTATATAAGATAGCAGCGGCGATCAGATGGATAACCCCGACCCTCCCCACTATCCCCACTACATACATAGCACCTTTCAATACATTTCGAAGCCTCAAGGGCTAAGCCCGCAAGTTCTTGGGCTTCACACGTTTTGTAGTCGAAGCCCTACTGCCGGAGACCTCCGTCCTTGAGTAGGTTGCCCCCCCAACCTTTTGAGCATCAACTCCTGGAGCCATAAGTTCGCATAGGTCAAAGGCCATTTGGGGTTAAGGGTTTCGAGTTTTATCCCATTTGAAGCCGATAGCATCGTTTGGACTTTCCGTTGCTGTGTTGGCTTGTTTTGAGGACGCCCATCTATGACGCTGCCGCGTGTTAGCCGCTCAAACTACCCTGAGCATCCCCTATTGATTAGGATCAATCGGGGCTTAGACCGATTGATTTCGAATGAAATCAATTAAAAAAAATTGATTCTCATTATGTATCATATCAATAGGAAAAATTAAAATCTGGAAGCGTAAAATCAATATTCAAATCAATCAAAATTTACTCCAAAATCAATCTTCAAATCAATCTTTAAGGGGGCCTTATAAGGGTTTAGGGACCCCTTAAAGTAAGGTTTAGGGCAAAGGAAACCCTGGTCCTTGGAGAGCTTTTTGCACCAGGAGCAGCTGTGATCCTGCCGTTCATGGGGTGAAACATGCAGGGTGAAACGTGAGCTAANCCCCTTAAAGTAAGGTTTAGGGCAAAGGAAACCCTGGTCCTTGGAGAGCTTTTTGCACCAGGAGCAGCTGTGATCCTGCCGTTCATGGGGTGAAACATGCAGGGTGAAACGTGAGCTAAAGAGCCCTGTTTCTAGGGTCTTGAAGCTTGCACCCTGTTTCGAGAGTCAAGGCAACCCTGTTTCCAGGGTCTTGAAGCTTGCACCTTGTTTCGAGAGTCAAGGCAACCCTGTTTCTAGGGTCTTGAAGCTTGCACCCTGTTTCGAGAGGCAAGGCAACCCTGTCTAGGGNGGCAACCCTGTTTCCAGGGTCTTGAAGCTTGCACCTTGTTTCGAGAGTCAAGGCAACCCTGTTTCTAGGGTCTTGAAGCTTGCACCCTGTTTCGAGAGGCAAGGCAACCCTGTCTAGGGCCTTGACAAGGTGGGCCAACCAACACATGGTCGTGGCTGCTATGTTTCCATGGGCCCACAAGGACAGCAACCCTGTTGCGAGGGCACTCTCTCCACTTTCAACCGTTTCCCTTTGCTCGGCCGTCCCCCTTGCATGGCCTCTCAGCCTCTTGGCTGGCTGGCCTCGCTCACGGCCGGCCATGGCAGCCTCCCTATGATTGGAGGCAACAACGGCAGCAAAGAGGTTCTGCTGCCAAGCAAGTCCCTTGCAGTTAGGCTTGGAGCTTGGGGCACTGCAGCTGGCTTGAAGGTTTAGGGTTTGGCTCCGGCTTGGGGCTTTTGGGTTTAGGACTTCAGGTTGGGGAGCTAGAACCCAAAACACGGNTTGGAGCTTGGGGCACTGCAGCTGGCTTGAAGGTTTAGGGTTTGGCTCCGGCTTGGGGCTTTTGGGTTTAGGACTTCAGGTTGGGGAGCTAGAACCCAAAACACGGCTCCACAACACCCTTTCGTTTTGGCAGCTGCCGCGGTGCAGTCCGGTCTGTCGCCAGCCTCTTGGCAGGCTCGGTCTACAAGCCAAAGCTGTGAGACATTGTGCTCTGTTTCGAGAGCAAAGGCTGTTATGCTCTGTTTCGAGAGCACGTGCTCTTTTTCGAGAGCAGTGGCAGTGGTCTGACACCCTGTTTCTAGGGATGCCACTGTGCCCGAGCTGATTGCTTCAGCTTCGAGGACTTGCTGCCTGTTTTGGCAGCCATGGCCAGGAGTTCCTTCCCCAGCTCTTTCGCCTGGTTCACCGAGGCCGCCGCCTCCTGAAGGAGACTCACCACCGCCTCCTTCTTGCAGGGTCTCTTCGAGGACAACACCCCTTTCGTCTTCTGCACCAGCCCCTCCAGGTCTGCCAATGTTTTTTTGGCATCTTTCTGCGAGGCGGCACTGCAGTAGGACGAAGCCTTGGCCTNGCAGGGTCTCTTCGAGGACAACACCCCTTTCGTCTTCTGCACCAGCCCCTCCAGGTCTGCCAATGTTTTTTTGGCATCTTTCTGCGAGGCGGCACTGCAGTAGGACGAAGCCTTGGCCTTTGTCAAGGCCTCTTCGAGGTTGTTGCTCGTGCAGGACAGCAGGTCCCTTGCCTTCTCCACCTTGCCCAAGTAGGCTTCCACGTCGGTCTCCTTCTCCTTCTCCTCCGTCACTGAGCCGTCCTGCAGGGCCAGCAGGTTCTCCTCCTGCTGGCCGCCTTTGCCTTTCCTGCCGCCTTTTCCTTTGCCCTTTCCACCCTTAGGCTGAGCCAAAGCCTTGCCTTTCCCTTTGCCTTCTGTGAGGCCCAGCAGCTTCTCCACGTCCAAGGCGAAAAAGTCCTCCAAACCTTCTTCCTCCTCGTCGTCGCCTTCGAGGTGGAACTCTTGGCCACGGGACCAGTTCCGAGACCTCCTTCCAGAGGTCTCCTTGACAAAGTCTTGGTTGTCCCGGTATTCCCATACCCCCCAAGTGCTTGGGCATTCCCGGTACTGCACTCTGCCCGACTGGCAGTGGGCCTCAAGCTCGGCCTCTGTCCATTTGCTCAAAGCTTCCTTCTCCGACAACCACTTGTCGACCTTTTTCAAGGTCGTGGCCTCCTCCCTGGTTTCGGAGAAGTTCGCGAACTGTGGCACCACAGTGTCGCCTGAGCACCCTTGGCTTTCTTGCCCAGCTTCTCCTGCTGCTCCTTGGCCTCTGGGTTGCCGTTCATGTGGGTCTGGTGCTGGCTCCACAACTTGCTCTTGTCGAGCTTGCTGAGGCCGACCTGGACCTGCGACACCGCCTCCTCTGCGGTGTTGGCTCCTTTTGCAAGGGCCTGCACCTTCTCCACCAAACTTGCCTCCCTGCCGAGCTTCTTCAAGTTCTTCTTCGTCGGCGTCAGCACCCCTTTCAGGGGCTTTTGGGGCTTTGAGCTCTGGCTCTTCGGCTGGGCCTTCTTTTGTGCCCCTTTCAGGGCCTTCTTTTGGGCCCCTTTCAGGGCCCTTGTTGCAGCAAGGGCTTTGGCCTTCGCTTTGGCCTTGGCCACACACTTGGCCTTGGCCTTCACTTTTAGAAGCTTGCTCGTCTTCAGGNGCCCTTGTTGCAGCAAGGGCTTTGGCCTTCGCTTTGGCCTTGGCCACACACTTGGCCTTGGCCTTCACTTTTAGAAGCTTGCTCGTCTTCAGGATTCCTCCTTTCCCCATTTTTGGGGGTTTCTGCAAGCAAACCCACTCCTCCAGAGTGGGTTTTCCTGGAAAAAAACAAAGCTTCAAGCTTCCTTCTTTGAGCCAGATGGCGGCCCGTTTCGGGTCGTGGTCTCGTGGTTGNGGGGGTTTCTGCAAGCAAACCCACTCCTCCAGAGTGGGTTTTCCTGGAAAAAAACAAAGCTTCAAGCTTCCTTCTTTGAGCCAGATGGCGGCCCGTTTCGGGTCGTGGTCTCGTGGTTGGAAAAAAAGGTTTAGTGCTGTTGGGGTTTAAGTCTTTTTTCTTTATTTTTAGAGCTTTGTGGAATTGGGGTCTTAAGGCAACAGGGGTTTTCGGGGTTTTGAAGTTTCGGGGGTTTGGTGTTTTAGGGCTTTGAGGTCTTTGGGGGTTTAGGGCTTCAGGGGGCTTGGGGTTATGGGGGTTTTAGGGTTTTAGGGGCTTCGGGTTTTTAGGCCTTTAGTTCTTTGGGGGTTTGGGGATTTTAGGCTTCAGGGGGTTTGGGGGTCTCGGGCTTGAGGGCTTTTGGGGTTTGTGGTTTTTGGGGGGAGGGGCCCTCTTTCAAGGGCTTGGGGTTTGTGTTCATGTATATATTCAAAATACTTTATATATATATATATATATATATGATAATAAGAATTATTTAAATCATTACCATGCAAAATGTAATATATCATATAAAATACGATATCTCTCTGTGTATATATACACATATATATATATCATATATATATATATCATATATAGATATGCAGAAATACATACAAATAAATATACATATATATATATATGCATGTATGTATGTATGTATGTACGTATGTATGTATTTATGTATGTATGTATGTATGTATGTATGTATGTATGTATGTATATGCATCTGTGTGTGTATGCATGCATGCATGCATGCATGCATGCATGCATGCATGCATGCATGCATGCATGCATGCATGCATGCATGTATGTATGTATGTATGTATGTTATATATCTAAGAAAAAAAATATTTCAAGAATATACAAAAAAAAAAATACAGAAAGAAAAAAAAAACCCCCCCCCCCCCACCC
>BGNK01002643.1:0-24466 GCA_003297005.1 Symbiodinium sp. clade A Y106
AAACAAATAAAGACAAAGTTTGCCAAATACGAACATAAATAAGGTTTTGGGCCCTTTACATATAAGCCCTGTTGATCTAATCCCTGTTGTTCTGGTTCGGCGCAAACGGTTAAGGACCACAACAGTATGGGAGTTTCCGAAAATGAGGGGGTACCTTATTTTGGGGTCCTTATAATAAGGATCCTACCATTTAGGGTGCTATATTAGGGTCCCCTATTTTCCGAAACTCCGACATCAGAAACAAGCAGCGTGAGACGGCACAGACTGGCATGTTTGAGAGAAAGAAGGTAGCTTTCTGTCTAGTGTTAGCTGCAGTACTAGTAGCAACAGCAGCAGTAATAGTAGAGATGCTGGCCACACCTAGCAACAGGACATTCAACCGTGATATCAGCAACAAGTAGAAACTAGAACACTCCACCCCTGAACCCCAAACCCCAACAGAGCTAATGTAGGAACCTGATTTAGAAACCTTGGGCCTCTATTAGGTTTCATTATTATGAATCGTACTATTTTGGGCTTATAGGCCCAGGTTTTCTTAATCAGGTTCCTACATTAAAGGACAGCACAAGAAAGGAGATGTTGACTTGCAAGATCCGTCTTGAAGTTCAGGGCGTGGCGGCCGACATGTGCCCCTAATGTAGGAACCTGATTAAGACACCCTGGGCCTATAACCCCAAAATAGTAGGGTTCATACAAGGAACCCTAATAAAGGCCCAAGGTTTCTTAATCAGGTTCCTACATTATGAGGGAACCAAAGAGATTCTACAGGGTTGAGGTCATGCTTACTTCTCATCGCCTCATCTGGGTCGCACTAGGCTACCCTTGCCCACCTTGTTCAGTTTTTGGGTGTCCCTTTGAAGACAATACCTGTAGTGCGAAAGAGGGTACCTGTCCTTCTTTTACTTGCGGGTGCCCCCCCCCCCCCAAGCCCCGAATGGGAAAAAAAAAAACCTTTTTTTTTTGGGGGGGCGCGGGGGGCCCGGGCTCAAAGGGGGCGCACACCAAACACCCTTTCCAGGGGGGGGCCGGGGGAACCNCGTCTCCCCTTTCCCCCCTTGTTCAGTTTTTGGGTGTCCCTTTGAAAACAATACCTGTATGGCGAAAGAGGGTTCCTGTCCTTCTTTTTCTTGCGGGTGCCCCCCCCCCCCCGAAGTCCGAATCGTAGAAAAAAGTACCCTTCTTTCTTGGGGGGTCGCAGGGGAACCTGGCATCAAGAGGGCATCCACCAAACGCACTTTGCAAGGAGGGGCCCCACACTCCAAACCCGAAAGCCATCGGCCCTTCGCTGGGGCAATCTTGGTGATCTTGTTTAGCTTTTTTTTTCTTTTCGAAGGGAGTCCCTTTCTTCCCGAGTGGCACCAAGTTCTCGCCAAACTGTCGGCAATCCTAGAATAGAGTTTTGGAGGTTTCTTATATTTAATATACCCCCCCAAACCCTAGAGTCCTAGACTGCGCCCTGCAGCTTGAACCGACGCCTGCACCAAACTCGAAACTGGGTCGGAGACGTAGGGTCCTGGAACTCCGACTCTTGGTAGGGTTTGGGGTTTCGGGGTTTAGGGGTTTAGGGTTTCGGGGTGAAGGGTTTGGCGTTGAGGGTGTAGGGTTTAGGGTAGGGGGGTTTAGGGTTCAGGGGTTAGGGTTTAGGGTTGAGGGTTTGTACGGTTTGGGGTTGAGGGGCCCTTGATAGGCGGCGACGTGCTGTTCACGTGCGCCGCACGCACATCGGTATTTGCGGTGTTTCGTGGACTCTGCAGCCGAAAACGTCGCGCGTGTCGTCCAGATCAGAACACGTCCGTTCACGCAAAGCATCCATGGTACCATGATAATGTCCAGATCAGACCATATCCACTCCGGCAGAGCATGCATGTGCCACCCATGATAACGTCCAGATCAGACCATATCGTAAGGGCGTCTCGTAGGTACACGGTTGGTACTATTGCAGGTCTTCAGACCATATCCATTCCGCCAGAGCATCTATGTGCCAACCATGGTTACGTCCAGATCAGACCATATCCACTCCGCCAGAGCATCTATGTGCCAAGCATGATAACGTCCAGATCAGACCATATCCATTCCCGCAAAGCATCCAGGTGCCAACATGATAACGTCCAGATCAGAGAATATATCCTTTGACCCACATAACGTCCAGATCAGACCATATCCAATCCCGCAGAGCATCCATGCGCCAACCATGGTTACGTCCAGATCAGACCATATCCATTCCGCAGAGCATCCATTTGCCAACCATGATAACGTCGAGATCAGACCATATCCACTCCCGCAGAGCATCCATAGGCCTGGCATGATAACGTCCAGGTCAGACCATATCCATTCCCGCAGTGCATCCATGTGCCAACCATTGGCCAACCATGATATCGTCCAGATCACCATATCCATTCCCGCGGAGCATCCATGTGCCAACCATGACAACGTCCAGATCAGACCATATGCATTCCCTCAGATAACGTCCAGATCAGACCATATCCATTCCCGCGGAGCATCCATGTGCCAACCATGACAACGTCCAGATCAGACCAGATCCATTCCCGCAGAGCATCCATGTGCCAACCATGACAAGGTCCCGATCACACAATGACCGTTCCCACAGATAACGCCCAGATCAGACCCCGTCCGTTCACGCAGAGCAGCCACGGGCCTACCATGATAACGTCCAGATCAGACCATATCCATTCCCACAGAGCATCCATGTGCCAGCCATGACTACGGCCAGATCAGACCATGTCCAAACCATGATTACGTCCAGGTCAAACCATATCCATTCCCGCAGAGCATCCATGTTCCAACCATGGTTACGTCCAGATCAGATCATATCCACTCCCGCAGAGCATCCATGGGCCAACCATGATAACGTCCAGATCAGACCATATCCGTTCCCACAGAGCATCCCTGTGCCAGCCAAGATTACGTCCAGGTTAGACCATATCCATTCCCGCCCGCAGAGCATCCATGGGCCTACCATGATAGCAACCATATCCATTCCCACAGATTACGTCCAGATCAGACCATAGCCATTCCCACAGATAACGTCCAGATCAGACCCCGTCCGTTCACGCAAAACATCCATGGGCCTACCATGATAACGTCCAGGTCAACTCAAAGCGTTGGCTCTGTACAGAAAGGACCATTTGCATGAGCTGGGGCATGGCCCCCAAGACTTTTTTGAGCCCTGCAAAGGACAAGGACTGGGTCAAGCTGTGAGCTCCTCGCAGGCAAAACATGTGCGAAGCCGAGACTTGCTCAGTAAACACCTTTACTTAACCACCTCGATGTGTCCAAAACCCAAGCCGCAGCGCATTTACAGCCAATTTTCACCTACTGTCGGTGTCTGAAGTTCTTCACTTCCCAATATTCTAAAGCCTGAAAGTGCTGCGCCTGCCATGTAAACCTGCTATACCTACTACTTCATACTCTGAACGGCGCACGTGAACAGCACGTTGCAGCGTTGTGATTGGAATCACATTCTCCGTTCCACTCGCAAACTTGTGGGTGTGAGCTTGACACGCCACCCAGCCTGTGCCGTTTCAAAGACAAGTGTTCTGCCCGCTCGATTGTCCCAGTAGAACTCGAGCCACCATGCCCAACCCACAAGTCTTCGTGTAGATTACCTTGTAGTTCGGGTCAAGGCCCGCGCATGGTAACCGTCCCTAAATTCTCGGGCCCCAACATAATAGCTACTGGAGACATACCTTCTTCGTAGCTGCATGGATGTTATAGTAATCTGGCAGCTTCATGCAATGTGCTCACGAAGATTTAAATCACCAAGATTCTTCCTCAGCCCTCTCTGCTGAACCCGTAAACAATAGCCCCAAACCCTAAACATTAAACCCTAAACCCGAAGACAAGGATCTAAGCCCGATGAGCGTCCGCACAGCAGTGCGCAGCTGAGCTTTGGATCGGAGCTTTGGGTTTTGATGTAATATGTAGGGGCCATCATAATTAGAATAGGGTTTTGGGGTTCCCTATTCAAGATTTAGTGCAATATACACCCAAATCCTATTCCATTCTACATTGGATCCCGGGTGCCTGAATCCGATTCTAGCTGCGCTTCGCCTAAAGAATCATGGAAGGCTGATGGACTAGGTTCCTCAGTAATACCCGTTTACCCTTTTTCTTGTTGGGTTCCTTTATTAACACCAAATAGTAAGAAAAAGGGCACCCGTATCATAAAGGGCCTACTCAGGAACCTAATATGGTGACATAAATAATTGCCTACACTATTTTTCGGGGTCCCTTATTATAACTATAGTAGAATGGGCCCCAAACCCTGTTCCAATTGTTAAGACCCCGATAGTACTCAGGAACCTAGGTCCTCAGAAGCCTGGGTCAGAAGTATGTTACGAATTTTGTTTTGGCCCTCTTACGGCCAAGTACCGCCCGAAACTCAGAGGCCTAGCTCTTGCTGTTGGTTTCCGCAAACGGCTGCCAACAGCTCAATTTCGGATTTGGGTCCTAGAGCCTATACCCATAGGCTCCATAGTAGTTCCTTTTTGGGATTACCTTATCGGATTCTAAATATTAACCCCAACAAGGAACCACTCTGGAGCCTCTAGATAAACTCTAAAACCTACAGGCCTGCAACCCGAATCCTGAAAGCCCAACCCCAAAACCCTCAACCCTGAACCCGAAACCCGTAACCCTAAAGCCCTAAACCCCCATCTTAAGAGGATGGGCTCATGGTGGAGCTGGGAATTGCCGGGGTCTCAGGGAGCTGTCTCAGGGAGTTGCATTTAAGTTACCATAATAAAGCAACCATATTTTTTTCACTGTAGATTCCTATTTATGTTGAAGGCTTGAGGATCTTCTGTTTAAGGATTTTGGGGCCAATGAAGGGCTACTTTTTGAGCGGGTTTGGGATTTCGCCGTTGAGGTGGCTTGGGGCTCTTGGCTATCAAAGCTACGGGGTGTTGGGCTTAGGGCTACGGTTAAAGCTCAACTCTAAGCAATGTAGGGGCCTTAATAGTTACCTATACCATTTTGGGGAGGCTCCTTATTATGATTCTAGTATAATATACCCCAAAAGCTTTTCAAGGTGTCTGAATGAATGAATACCCCAAAACCCGATTCTAATTATTAAGGTCCCGATATTGCTCCCAGAATGCACTAAGCTTGCAGCTGCAGAGGTGGCGCAGTATACCGTCGTCCGGGAGAAGATCCCACAGATTTATCAGACGCCCCCCGGCTCCAACTCCAAAGCCTGAAATACTAAGCTTTTGGGATTAGGGTGATTCGGCTGATGGACAAAATCCTGCATGACCCTAAGGACCCTAAACTATGGGAAGTATGGTATATTCCTTATAATGGGTAATGCAGGATTTTGTCCATCAACCGTTAGGGTATAGGGTTTAGTAAAATACAGACAACTTGCAGATTGAAATCTTGAGATGTGTTGGTCTGATGTTGTGGATTTGGCTTGAATGTCAGCTTTTGGGACGGACTGCTCGGATTATGATTCGTACCACTATGACGACAACAAAGAATACAAAGATGATGACGACGACTACCACTCCCCGCACCAGTGCCGGGGCCATCTTTCCTACAAGTTCGTAAGAGCTTCTTCTTACCGGCAACACAGGTACGCACACTCATAAATACATAAATATAGAGAAAGACAGACAGGCAGACGGACGGACAGACGGATAGACGGACATGCACACATTCACACACACATACACATGTACCTGCACAATTACTCCTGTGCGGGAAGACCCTTCGAGCCTATCTTTGTGTTGGTGTCCATCCTGAAACCCTAAACTCTAAAGCTTTCGAAACCAGTTCCCAAATCTAGCAGCCCCAAGTGGCTGCTGCCATGGTCAAGGGTCTACGGGAGCTGAGCAT
This sequence comes from Symbiodinium sp. clade A Y106, assembly GCA_003297005.1. NCBI lineage: Eukaryota > Dinophyceae > Suessiales > Symbiodiniaceae > Symbiodinium > Symbiodinium sp. clade A. The sequence continues at coordinate 5,857 of BGNK01002643.1, forward strand.
TTGCTGGCACAGTACCTTTGATGGTTTTCAGGACTTTAGGGCTTCAAGGATTTAAATGTCGTATCGTGGCGGTGGCCGCTCACCCAAGCCATGGAAAGTATGCTCAATAACTTTCTGTTCAGGCGGCTCACTCACAAAAAACAATTGCCAGTGATGGCGGAAATAGTAGCCGTAGTCGTGATCGCAGTCACAGTACTAGTAGTAGTAGTCGTCGTCGTAGCAGGTCCTCTGCTTGCAAGATATGGGGGGGAGGCGGTCCCTAAACACTAACACTACGCAGGACACAAGTGCGGCCGGAAAAACACGTTTGGGGGGGGGGGGGGGNGGGGGGGGCTGGACAGACGAAACATCCCAAGCTTGTGTAAACACGCGCACACACACACACACAAAAAAAAACTCTTCAACTGTTTAAACGGAGTTGCCAGCCTCAACTACAGAAGGTACAACATCAATCTAAGACTTCGGGCTTGTGGGAGACACGAGAAAGACGGAGACCCAGACGGAGGCTGCCACAGATCAGGCTGAAGACGAGGTGTAGCCTTACAAATAAAGGCGCACACTCTTCCATGGAAATTCCGCTGTACCTCTTCCTGGCAGCCGGCTTCCTTTTGGACGTCTTTGAGATTTTCATGATGTTCCGGGTTCCCCAAGCTTATACTTGCGATGCCTAGCCACTATACACTGAATTCTTTGACCCTACACCCAATCCGCCATAAATAGTCAACCCGGCAATCTAAGGCCCTAAGCTCTAAACCCGAACACCCTGCAAAACCCGCAGCCCTAAACCCTAAGGCCCTGAACCCAAAAGTTTCGCCGAAGCCGAGGTATAAGACGGAGTATGAAGGCTTCTTCATCTCCAACCTACGAAGTGCGCTGCAGGTCGGGGAAGCAAGACAAAGGCCTCAAGACTAGGAATATTAGGGTTGGAGGCCAGCGTAGCACTTGGGTCTTTGAGTATGTATTGATTCGACCTCAAGAAGCTTAGAGTCCCATTTGAAGTACAACCGTTTGTGGAGGTTTAGGGTTTAGGGTTTAGAGGAGATGTTCGTCCATTCTTTGTTGCGAGAACACCCATGACATGCCTCTGGAGCGTATATGTGGATAGCTACAGATGTTTCCGGGCTCGTTTGCTGCTGGGCAGTGCGAAGTTCAAACCCCTAGACCTTGTAGGGAAGCACCCAGAAAGGTGATAGTAGTACTGGTGCAGCTGGGCCCGAAACATCAAACCCAAACTATAAGCCCTATTATAAATTCTTTTGAACCCTATAGACGCTTCTAAACTCTAAGCCCCATACAAGCCTTAACAAAGAAACTTAGCCTTCGGGGGCGCTGAGTCCACTGTGGCAGAGTTCAAAGCTACCGAGCTCTACACCGACCGCTTCAAGGCGCCGCGTTTAAGTGGGGTTGCCGGATTTTCGAGTTTAGGGTGTAGGACTTTAAGGTTCAGGGGTTTGGGGTTGGGGCTGGTTCTTGTCTTGAGAGGGGGGATTCTGTAGGGGTTCTGTCTGGGTTACTCTCAGGGTTGTAATATAATATGGGAGCCCTGGCATTAGCTTCGAGGCTCTGCATGCTTTTGTCACCCTAGATATTTTGGGTGGGCTTAGGGGATTATTAGTTCAGGGTTTAAGGCAAGCTCGTGGTTTAGGGGGTGGTCTAGGGTTTAAGGTTTAGGGTTTAGGGTTTAGGGGGGTTTAGGGTTTAAGGATTACGTTCCTGAGTCCTGAGCCAGAAAAATTTCCCACATGGTTCTACCCCAAACCCTTAACCTGTGTCCCCGAAACGGCCGAGAGGCCGAAGAGATCAAAGAGTTTCCAGTGGGGCTGAGTAGGGAGCCTTTAACCTTTTGGGGCTTATATATTATATATGCCTACTAAAATTCCAAAGGCTAACTGAGGGCTTCGTATTGAGGCTTTCAAAAGAGGCTTCGACCCCCAACCAACCCCCGGTAGAACTATAACCACAAAAAGGAGTTTTAAGTAGCAGCCACATCTTCATCATCGCCAATGTCACATACTGTCATAGCCGTCATAGCAGTCGCCATTATCGTCATCAGGACCATCATCATCAGGTACTCCACTGCCAAGTCTCCCGCAACACCTGGTTTGCTGAATGGAAAGCTTGACACTACGCAAAAGCTTAGACTTTAAATTAGCGAGCTGCCCTATGATGGACAGGTGAGTACAGCCCTCCTTGCGACGTGCAAAGTTGTACCTGGCTGCAGAAGCATTTCCGATTTCGGGAGTTCGAGAGTACGGCATGAAGGTTCATGGTTAATCGTTGAGGCTTTGAGGAGGTTTTCGGATTAGGTTTTGCTGGATCGTCGCCGCTTTGGTTTTGTTGCTTTGTCCGTTTGCACTTTCGTCGGCATGGGAATGCATCAGCCGTCATACCATATTTTGTGCTGTTGCGCAGGTCTCTTTGTAGAGCCCAGAATGCACCCCCCCCCCTAATTAACCCGAACCCGATAGCTTCATGATCAAGTACTGGAATCTGACGGGTTTGACGGAGTCAGATTATCAATCAGGGAGTTTAGAGGGTTTCAGATTTAAGGGCTGAGGGGTTTAGGCTTTATCTTAGTAGCTGGGTAGGTAACCTTTAACCTTTTGGGGTTTATATAATCCTACCATAATTGGAAGGTTAACCTTTTTTGGGCTAAGGTATTCAGCACCTAGGAAGGGCTGAGGGGTTTAGGCTTTATGTTCATGCTCAGCATGTGCACTTTCCGTGTCCTCGCACCGGAGGAGTAGGTCCTGCGCCATGACTGGGTGCCGACTTTGCGAATTAGGGGTTTAGGGTTTAGGATTTAGGGGTTTAGGGTTTAGGATTTAGGGGTTTAGGGTTTCATGCAAAATCAGTAAACAACGCTACACCCGAGACCCAGGGTCTTAAGCACAAGGACATCGTTTAAGTGTTCAAGAGGTCTACTGTGATGCATGGGACACCTCCAACCCGTGCTTTCCAGGCCATCTAGAAGTGCCTGTATGCCTGGCGGGCTAAGAGCTTCGGGCTTAGTTCATATCTGCTTAGGGTCTAGGGTTTAGGGTTTAGGGGTTTAGGGTACCATCATATCTATGATGACCATCTGAGAGTACAGCTTGTCATCCCGCAAAATCCCTTCAGCGCACGTTTTATGTAAAACTGGCGGGACAAAGGACAAGCACGAACCCAAAACCCTTCCCAAGCAACTTTTCTGAGGTGTGCCATGGGAACCTCCAAGGATTTCTGGCATGCTGGGGCGTTTCGGAATGCAGTTGAAAAAGTTTATAAGGCTTAGGATTTGGGGTCTAAGGTTTCTGGTTCAGGCTTAAGGGGAAGTTCTGGGCATGAACAGGGGTTTCATCGGGTTTTCGAAGCTGTAAACCCTTCTGGAGCAAGCTAAGCTCCAAGCCGCAAAAGCTCCTAGACTTGAAATCTAGCTTTTTGCCCCAGCCCTAAACCTTGACAAAAGCCCTCTCCCTGGAACTCTAAGTCTTGAAGTCTACGCGTCATGCGTAATGAGCCCCACAAGTTGTGCGATGCTCTCTCGTTGGAATCGAAGATGGATGCGCTGCTTGTGGCTACCATGTCGCTGCTCGGCGAGCTGGGTTTGGAGGTGAAGGGTTTCTTTCTGGGGGCTAGCAAGGGGGTTTTGTTCAAGTCGAAATGCTTGATGTCCCTGCCGGAGCTTGGTTGCCAGCAGGCCTTCACAGCGTGCGACTGCAATGACCATGCCACGACTCAGCGGCCGGAATCCGAAGGTCCAGCATGAGCGTTGCTGCTTTGGGACGTGGCATGGCGCAAGCAGCAGCTTCCTCGGGAGGCGATGGCACTGATTCTTCAAGCTGACTTCGACCGCCACGATACGCGGCTGCGAAAATTGGCCAAGAGACTGTACATGGACACAGCGATGATAAACGACAACTTGGAGTCGACATGTGGGTTCTGCAGCCGCAAAGCGGCAGTGCACCCAACGAATTTCAAGATGTCGAGCTTGGGCTTCAAGATCGATACCCCAAAACGCTAAGCCCCTAAACCCTAAGCCTGAAAGCTTGAGCCCTAAAAATTAAACCCCTTGAGATGTTAAGCGCCACACTCTACGTCTGGCAACCCGAAACCCTCTGAACCTCAATAGAGGGCCCTAAATAGTTACCAATAGTTCCTTAGGATTCCTTATCACAGTTGAACCCTAAATAGGGTCCTTTCCCTAGTTAGGATTCCACAGTTATAGTTGAACTTACACCAAGCCCTGCTCGAACTATTGAGGCCCCTATATCACGGAGCCCTTGTAGAACCCTTATAGTAACGCCTGCAAAACCCCTTAAGGGCACCCTAATCTAACTAACTATAAGGGAGTTTCCGAAAATAGGGGACCCTAATATAGTACCCTAAATACTAGGATCCTTATTATTAGGAACCCCAAAAAAGGGTACCCTAATTTTCGGAAACTCCCATATTTCTATTCAGGGCGCTAGAGTAGCAACCCAAAGATTGAGATTCGGAGATAGTTTCGTTGACGAGGTCAGACGGGTTTAGGCATGTTTAGGCCTTTAACTCCAGCGTTTATGGTGTAGTATAACCTTTAACTTTTTTGTGTTATTATACCAGCATTTATGGTTTAGTGTAACCTTCATCCCGACATCATCCCAAAGGTAAAACTTTAATTGTGGTAGGATACTGGACAAGGTACTCCCGGTCCTAGCCCTCTCCTTCCGATTGAGTCTAAGGGATCAGGGTTTCCAGTGTTCCGCCGGCCTCCACCTTCATACATACCAATCTACCCAGACACCAAATAGAGGATCGGAATAACCAAGAATAGTCGTGCTTTCTTCTAGTTCTCAAACATGTAAAGTATAGTACCACCACCCAGAGCCCCGTTGTAATTCATGAGGTCCCTACACTATGCTCCACGTCCCAGGAATACAGCTCCTCGAAGTTCGCTTGGATCAGAGGAGAGTGGCTGAGTTTGGCGGAAGGGGGGGAAAGAGCGAAGTGCAGGGTTTAGGATTGGGGGTTGAGGATTTCGGTGCAGGGTTTGGGATGTAAGGTTTAGCGCCAAAGCCGCACAGAAGCAGCAGCAGCATCTGCGGCGAAAGCAATAGCGACATGAAACATAGCACTGCGCTCAATTTGACCACCTGTGGTCGACACACTTTGTTTTGAAATGGCCCTAGGCCCTGAACTGAACCTTTGTGGCCCGTGAGGATCGAGAGCGCCAACGTACGCCAACAGGTCTGAGCGGGCTGATGGCTGCGCGGTTTAGGGTTTAGGGGTTAGGGTTTAGGGTTTGGGGTTTGTAGGGTACCCCTTGTAGTATCCCCGCTTTAATCTTTTAGAGCCCAGAACCCTTACAGTAACGCGTATAGAGCCCGTATAGTAAACTGTATAGAACCGTTATAGTAACCCTTATAGATTGTTTGCTTTGCAACTCGTTTAGTATAAAGCCCTTACTGAGTCACTTTGTAGCAACCCTTATAGAACCCCTTATAGTACAGAGCTTCCCTTGGTATACAGAAGGTTCCTGCCTGTAGGGCTGCGAACAGTGCAAGCCCCCTCGCCGAGGGTCTATCTTTGCTTTAAAGTATCCGTGTCCGCAAGATTGCAACTACAACTAACATAGATCCCAATGCACGCATCGACCTATGCGCGTAATCTGTCGCTGACCAATATTGCTCCTACGTGGACATCTTCGAAAATGAAACAGCTGTGATATCTGGCTTCGATGCTGATGCAACTTCCTGAGAGATGTCCGTGATTTCTTTATGTACGTAAGTCCCATAAGTCCGATAAAAGTAACGTATTTTGCGGTGACGGAAGACCCGAAGCCCTAAAGCCTCCACCCTCAAGGCTGCGTGAAAGGGAGCACTTGGTTCAGAGCCTGCACTGCAGGTCGAGATGCAAAAGCAAGCAACGGAGGAGATGAAGCAGAAGGCCAGCAAAGCCTCAATGATAAGGGTTTAGGGTTTGGGGTTTAGGGTGGATGATCACCCGCTCCTCTTTATAGGGGTGTACAGTCGGGCGCCGAACGTTAGGGCCTTTAATGTGCCTGAAGACGGGTCTCCAAGATGTAGACTTTCAGGAACAAGAGGATGATGATCGTAACAAGACGTACCCATTCTTCCTATTTTTACGTATTTTCACAACATTAAAAAACACCAGTGATGTAACCAGAAGAACAGCAGTGTCGACAACACCACTAACCAGACAGTGGTGGTCGACAAAATCAGCAATATTGCTACAGCCAGAGGAATAGTACTACTTACTACTACCACCACTACTACCACTACTACTACTACTACATCTACTACTACTACTACTACTATAGTTTATTATTGTAATTTTTAATCACTTCAAGTTAAGCCACAACGACAACAACAAATTTTCCGTTATGGCAGTGTTAGTACAAATTGGAATAGGACTAGCAACCGTGATAAGCATCGTAGAATCAATTCTAAAAAGCACAGCCGAAATCAGATCAGCAATAGTGTAAAGCGAACAACAGTCGCAAGAAGAATAGTGACGTCGACAAGAGAGTATAAGAACCGTAGTGACAAAACTCTACTTACAACCAATAATGAAACAAGACGAAAGCCACTATTCGGCTGATGACGATCAATCAAGCCGACCGGATTTCACACTTTGGAATTTGGAAGACCTTCTCCAGTGTTCACAGCATCTCAAGGTTAATTCATGTGGTTTTGTTTTGTCTTGGCTGAATCCGCCCTCGGTGATAATTGAGCTGGACTTCCACAGTCAGCCACTTAGTCCTCAGTGCCAAACCTGGAACTTAAATCCTGAACCCTTCTACACCCGTCAACCCCTATATCAATAAACACAGAAACGTTTGGACTCCCAGCCCAAACCCTGGAACGCAGCACCATGAAGTTTTGAGCCCTAAGTTGTAAACACGTCAACCTTAAGCCTTGTTCAGCCCTTAATCGCTGTTTTTTGGCTAACCCCTCAGACTTAAGGATTAAACCCACATTCATTGCCTCTTGAGGGGTCTGAAGAATTGTAATTAATGATGGCCCGTATGTATATAAGTATAAATATCAAAAAAAAATATATATATATATATGCATGTATCTGTATATATACAAATATGTACACACACACATCTGTATTTATATTATACTAATTATGCTACACTGCGAAATACCCAAAAACCTTCTTCTCATTACTGCAGTTATCTTGGACTGGCGAGGCTTCCCTCATCAGAGCAAAGACGACGGTATTGGAAGCGGATTTTGACAGGCAGGGCAAAGGCATTCGAAAAGCGTGGTTTTGGGGTAGGGGCGTCAGGGGTTTAGCTTTCGGGTCTAGGGTTTATGATCGTACTAGATACCGCCATCTTCAGAATGAGGATCACAGCTAGCAACTAATTACGATGTACTGACACATTACGGCCACTGCTGTCGCCAACATCACTGTCATCATCATGACTTCGATGACTGCGGCTTCTACAGAACACTCATAAGAGCAGTTAGACCTACACAATACAAGTAGCGTAGCCACGGCCAGAGTGCAAGTATTAGTTTCAAAGGTAACCACAATTTACACCTCCGCCCGTACATAATGCAAAGGTTTGATGGAAAGGAAGAGAGTATCCGCTCATAGTCCCTATGTGGTTTATTACGGAATGATATGGTGTGTCCCCCAGGCCTATTCCCTATTCCCGGCATGGCTGTAAGGCTGCAGCATTAGGTCTGAGGGAGGTCACCCAGACTAGATAAGGATGTGAACGTTTAAATTGGCGCAAAAAAGTACGTAATGTAGAGGCCTTAACAATTGGAATAGGGTTTTGGGGGTTCCTTATTACGACTATAATCCCAACCCCTATTCTAGTCAAACCAAGCCTAGACCCTAGACCGACCACAGCTCCAAACCGGACACCCCAAACCCCAAAACGCAAAAGCTCCGAAACCTTGCAGCTCCACACCGCGAAACACTCAACCCTTAAAACAAATCCACGTCGCAGCAGGCAGGTGAAGCTTGTCAACGTGGAAGCGAGTGCGGCTGCAGTCAACATTACGCGGAAGGCCTGTCGAATCCTAATCCTTAAACTTAAGCCCAACCCTTAAAACCTTAACTCCTAAACCACCGTAAAATCGCAATACCCTTACGTGGAAGGCCAGTTGGAACTCTTCACACATGTGCATCTGGAGAGCCAATACCTTTTCATGGTGTTCCATTAATGTGTCATCGGTTCCTAAAAGGAGAAGCTCTCCTGAATTTGTTCGCCGGAGCCATTGTAACGATTGGGTAGTTGTCAGAGTTTTGCCAAGATACTGGACACCAACGTAAACTCTGCGTGTGTTAAACCCTAACCCTGAATAGGGCTTCCGGACGCGTGGGCAGAGGAAAGGGCTTGTTGTTGTGGCATTCTTTGTCGTTCTTTGCTGCCAGTGTCGTTGCAGTCGTAGTCGTTTGTTTCGTGGTGGTGTTAGAGTTGCTAGTACAGTAGTAGGACGAGTGGGAGGTGGAGGAGGAGCAGGAGGACAAGGCAGCGGCAGCAAAAGACAGAAGTATGCAAAAAGACAGCATTGTTCCACCCCCTCCCCTAAACCCCAAACCCTGAATCTTAAACCCCAAACCCTAAAACCCCAAACCCTGAACCCTAAACCCTAAACCCCAAACCCTGAACCCTAAACCCTAAAACCCTGAAGCCCTAAACCCCAAACCCTGAAGCACCGAAGCCCTGTCCTCGCTTCTTGGACCGAAGCTGCCGGACAGGCCGAGGCGGATGCAGCCTACAACATGCAAGAGGCATTGAGGGTTCGGTAAGGTGTCTATACGGGTTCGTGACAACGTCCCACAATTCGTCGACGAGGTTCTGCAATGGTTGTTGAAAGGGTCTATGACAGATTTCCAAGATTTGCAGTTTGGCATCGGGGAAAGCACAAAAACCCAAGGCTAACACACTGGGCTGCTATTATTCCCACCTGTGGACACTGTTTTGCTAAATGCATGAGGTTCAGAGGGCTTGGCGGCGAGCTTCCTAAAGCCACCGATTCGGTAATCTTCACCGGCGAAGCCATCGACAACTCCTCTTCCTGGCAAAATGGTCAAAAATGTTACGGGTAGAGCTATTCGTGGGACCCCAAGATGCGAGTTGCACGTGAACATCCCCAGACTGTAGCAGGCTGAGCTTCGGCAACGTCTTCAGCCTTAGGCCAAGATTAGCGGATATTAGGGTTTAGAGGTTTAGGGGTTCAGATCTTTTTTTTTGGGGGGGGGGTTAGGGGTTTAGGGTTTAAGGTTAGGATTGAAGCCTCTTGGGGTTTCAGGTTTATTATCGAAGGCTTTGGGTTTGAATTGGGTGGTTGTCAAAATGATGGTCCCTTTTTGGATCCTTATTATAATACGGCACCTAATATTTAGGGTAGATCCTTATTATAATACGGCACCTAATATTTCGGGTACCCAAAAAGGGGCCACAATTTTGACAACTACCCAATTAGGGTTTGGGGCTTCAGGTTCAGGGCTGACCGAGAGCGGCTTGACGCTGAATGCAAAATGGGAGTTTCCGAAAATAGGGGACCCAAATATAGTCCGCTAAGTAGCAGGATCCTTATTATAAGGACCCCAAAACAAGGTACCCTGATTTTCGGAAACTCCCTTAAATCTACACCACCAGTCCGGAACTTCGAAAGCAGTTATCGTTAGTTTCAAGTCCCCACTACGTTTTCCCGAAGCCTCCTCTCTCTGGCCCGCAGGCACGCGCCGAAGTGCTACGGACCATTCAGAATACGGTGAAGCCGCTGGGAAGCAGTTGGGGTTTAGGGAGTAGTTACCTATGGGGTGTTACAGTGGTTCACAGGGTTCTTGCAAGGGTATAGCTTAGAATAGGGGTCGGAATACCCAGTAATAGCTACAGTATGCCCCAAAATCCTATGCTAGTTATTGAGGCCTATCTTGGGCTCTGTTTCCAGATGCTTTAGGGCACTTGACTTGGCTTCAGGCTCTGGGAGTTCAGACGTTGTTTTTTCAGGCCTTCGCGGTTTAGGGTTTGGGCTGACCAAAACTCCGCCATAGGTCTGGCACCTGAAGCACCCAAATTCCCATGTCAATCTCGACCAAGGGTTCTGAGGAAGTCCTAGATCGGAGCTGCTAAACCCTAAACCCTAAACCCACAAACAGTAATGAGCTCAAAACAAGCGGCTCGCTACCCCATGGCCTGGAGCAGACAGAGGCAATAGGAACGGAATGTAACGGAATGCTTCCTTTTTCTTTGCTCCTCAACTGTTTGGTCTCCAGGATTTCGAGGGTTCAACGGTTTAGGGTTTAGGCTTTTAGGGGTTAGTGGTGTAAGGTACAGCGCTGAACCTAAAAGCCTGGACGCCAAACAAACAGTCTCAAACCTGAGCACATAATCCCATGCGAACCCTGCACCTCAAAATCCTACACTCCCATAGACATAAAAACCTGAACCCCGCAGCCTAATGTAGGAACCTGGTTAAGAAACCCTGATCCTATAAACCCAAAATATTAGGATCCATACAAAGAGCCCGAATGAAGACCCAGCACTTCTGAATAAGGTTCCTATATTCGGCCCTAAAACAAAAGCTAGTCCTGAAACCCCTCCAATTACCCTAAACCCTAAACCATTCACCTCAAACCTACGACTTAAAATTCGGCGGATTCAACCGGCTAGTCCTGTTGACCTCTAAAATGAGTCTAAAATGGTTCGTCTCCGCACCCACTCCATAAAACTCTCTTTTAGTACTATGAAAAATGAAAGATCCGTATTCAGATTTTACAATGGTCCATGCAAGATAGTACAGGTCGGAATAGGTGCTAGTGGTCTTCCCTTGACGTCCCTCTATATATATATATATATGTAGTGTAACATGCACCAAAACCCTATTCCAGCCAGGGCCCCTGTACCCCGAAACCCTTATAGAACCGTTTCAAGGAAACCCTGAAGGAACACAATTCTCACGATGACGGGCCCCCGTAGTATCGCAGGCCTCGGATTGAGGATCCCTTATATACGGACTCTTATTTAGCATTTCACTTACCTTTATCCTACCCTGAGAACTGCTTAACCCACTTCCTCTCTGAAAGGAGTGGCTTCGCCCCGCTTACGAATTCTGAGCTGTTGAAGTACATGGAGCAGGGCGCAGCCTTGCTTGTGTTTAGACGGTTTTAGGGTTTAGGGTTAGCGGGTGTTACGGTTGAGGGGTTAGGGGGGTCACGCTTGGTTTAGGTTCTTGTGGGTTTGGGGCTTCAGGATTTGGGGCGGTGCAGGGTTCGGTGGTCTGGAATTTCGTTGGGATTTTTGGGGCGTGGGTGCCCTACAAAACCATATTACCCTAAACCCCAAACCGTAGGTTGGCACGTTCAGCATCTTTAAGCTAAGCCTGGCTGCTTGAGAAGGTTGACGGGTTTTGGGGTCTGTATAAGACTAAGATGTCGTGGAGTTTTGTTTGATGAGTTTATATAGGGTACGCTGCAGGTTCCTGATGAGTGGTAAGCAGGGCTCTAGGTATTTCAGTTGTGGGTATACCGAGTACTAGCTATGGTTTCACTAGCTCGTTATAAATATACACAGAGCTACTCGCAAAAGGAGTGTACCCCGAACTTGACTTCCTGGAGTATTCCGAGCCCACGCTGGTTCTGAAAGTGAGTGACTTAGTACTTAGAAGTCGGCTTGAGGTTCGATCATAGTAAATCGATACAATCGGTGCAGGAGGATTCAGTTACTGTGCTGCGCAGATGTTTCGTTAGATCTATATGGGAGTTTCCGAAAATAGGGGACCCTAATATAGTACCCTAGATAGTAGGATCCTTATTATAAGGACACCAAAATAAGGTACCCCTATTTTCGGAAACCCCCATATATGCCGCATCTCTTGATCACGGCACGGCCTGGATTTAAGGCGTTGGCAAGCAAGGGTGCTACAAATGCACAAGGCCACGTGGAAAATGTAGTCGTCATCGTCGTCGTGGTAGTGGTAGCTGTGGTAGTAGTGGTAGTATTGGGAGTGGCAGTGGCAGTGGCAGTGGTGGCGGCGGCGGCGCTGGTGGTGAGTGTAGAGCAGTGAATCAATACTACGAGAGAACAAACAAGAACGACTGTGCTCGTCACTGCCGGTACCAATCTGATGCGCACTGTCGCCGGCATTGCTATAGCACTGCTGCACTACTATTCACTGTTCTGAGCATCATCGTTGCGATTGCCATGAATCCCTTATCTTCTCGTCTACTTATTGGAAGTTCCAGAAGAATTTTGACCCCAACATAGCCAAAAGGGATCTTTGATCCACGCAACCCCCAACGCGACCATCGCTGGAAAGCGGCCCCGAAGGGTCCAAGTAGTCCTTATTTATGGTTTCTTGGCACCCAAAATGGCCCCAAAGTCCTATAATAAGGAGTACTTGGACCCTTGGGGTGAAGCGAAAAGGCACTCATCGAGTCCACGGCGGGGCCGATGATCTACGGAGATTTCCAGTCTCATCCTCGCTGGGCTTTCGCAGGGTTTAGGGTTTTGGGTTTAGGTTTAGGGGTTTAGGGCTTAGGGTCTGGAAGTCGCGTGTTTCAGGCTTCAGGGGGCTTGGTTTGGGGAGAGGGTGTGGGAGTTTAGTGCTTAGGAGGAACTTGGGGAAGTCCCTGAATTTGAGGGTCCCTTCTTCTGAAATTATGACGGTCTCAAGCAGCTTATGTAAGCTCTGTGTTAAGCCAGTGTCTCGAAAGAGAACAGGTGCCGCAGACGCATCAGCCTGTATCACAGATTTGGGGACATGGATTGGCTCTATACTGCTATCACATGAAACCTATGAACTTTAGGTCCCGAACGACTCCTAAACCCTAAACCCTGCACCGTCAAACCACTGAGCCCCGGAGGCCCGAAAACTTATGAAACCCCCTGAACGTCTAATCAGGTCCGCCACCGTCTTCACCCAGACCGGCGGTGAAAAGACGCCCATGGTGAGAAATCTCCAGGAGTTATAGCAGAGTGGTTCTCCTGCTGTAGCACTTAGTAGCTGAGTTTACAAACTTTAAAGTTCTTGGGATAATGAAACCCTCTTAAAACTGAAACTTTAAACGTTTCTGGGTTTATGAACTCGGCAACTACGAACAGCTAGGGCTTCAAAGGTTCAGGTCCAGGTCTCAGGATGCATGGCGCGTTTGAAAGACTCTTTTCGGAGGCGCAAAGGAAGCCTCAGGAAGGACGTCTTGAAACGACTAACAGAGGGGCCTTAATAATTAGAAAGGGGTTTTGTGAGCCCATTATACCATATCTACAATAAGGAGCCACCAAAATAGTATAGGGTTTAGGGTTTAGGGTAGTAATTGAGGCCTCTGTATTTACTAAGGAGTCACGAAGTTCTTATTATCGGATGTGAGTTCGAGCGATATCCACCGGGGCACCCGGAGTGCGCCTGTGGCAAAGAAATGCTCAGGACTGGACTAATGACGAATATCTCTACGCGTCTCTGTTGCAGCAAAATGCCCCGGATGCCTATCTTTCCAAATCGTTGAGACCAGGGTTTAGACTTTACAGTTACGCTGAACCCAGCACCCCAAAGCCTCAAACGCATCGTTTCCATTCACTGTCTCGCTATAATGTATTTGATGGAACTTCCTGACGATTTGAGGTACTGTGAACTGAGGGTATCTTTTTCCGTATAAGGTGATAATTACCAGAATCAGGTTGTCCTTCTCGTTGTTGTGGTCGTTGCCGTCACTGTGCTGATGCTCGTGCTGCTGGTATGCGTGCTGGTGGGTTCTGGTGGCTGCTGCCGAAGCGGCCGACCAAGTGCCAGCGAACCCACCTCGACGACGACTACAACAGAACAGCATTACGATGATAGAAACCAGATGATGCTGATGTTCGTGATCATGCTTCAGGGCCATCATTATGATGGTTCGTTGATGATGGTGATGGTGCGTGCAAAAGCTGGCGGTATCGTCGTCCAAAACACACCCTCTGATTTTCATGCAGAGCCCGAGATTTAAACTTGTGTGGGGCATGCTGCAAGAGAGATCTCCGTGCAACCGGAGAGGAGCAGGTGGAAAGCCCCGAAAAACGTCAGCTTTGCATCTGTCCAGTTCCGGGTCTCAAGGGTGTGTGAGAGATTTCAACAGGCTAACCCTAAACTTCCTAAACCCTAAACTTCCTAAACCCTAAACCCTAAACTTCCTAAACCCTAAACCCTAAACCGTTTTTGTGAGGTCGGATATAGAATGTTTGAAGATCTTGAAGCTCTCGGAGTTCTTGCGGCCTTTCCGCTGTTGTTTCCGGCAAACGCGTGATAGGCTTTGGGTTCAGGGCTTAGGGTTTAGGGTTCAGGGCTTAGGGTTTAGGGCTTTGGGCTTGGGGTTCAGGGCTTTGGGTTTAGGGCTTTGGGCTTTGGGTTCAGGGCTTAGGGTTTAGGGCTTTGGGCTTGGGGTTGAGGGCTTAGGGTTTAGGGCTAAGGGCGTAGGGTATAGAGCTTAGGGTTATAATGGTCTTTGAACCCGTCAGGGATGTTCGATGGCACATCGGATTGGGTGGAACATCAGGGACGTGTAGTATGGGGGCCTTAATCATTACCTATACTATTTTGGGGGTTCCTCATTTTAGTTATAGTACAATGGGCCCCAAAGCCCTATTCCCGCTATTGAGACATTAGCAGACTTAGCAACCGGGGATGCTGAACCAACCCATTGGACCGCCCAGCAAAACGGAGCCTCACGCCCCAATACCCCAAAACGCTTTAGGGAGGTCGTCTCTAAAGCTTGGACCGGCCGGCATAGGAGAAGTCAAGGTCAGGTCCTCATTCCTCTAGGAGGTACTAGGAGGTAGAATCGGCAGCCTTGTTGCGAAAATCGCTTCGATTGATTCGCCTCTTTACCCAAATCCCAATCCCTGAACCCTAAACCCTAAACCCTAAAGTCAGATCCATGGCCTGAAGCCTTAAAATCTTAAGCCGGAAACAGCCACGACCACTCCACTAGAATCACTAGAAGCTCCCCAAGCATCTATAGCCAGGACTATTTAGGGGATTCAGGGTTTAGGGGTAATTTGGGGTTCAGGGAAGGATTTAAGGTTGACTGTCCAGGGCTTGCCAGAAACAGCCGGTCCGGAAGCAAAGACTGTCTTGCCCCCAAGCTCAATTTGAACCTCTTCCCCGAAAATTAGGGTTTTGGGTTTAGGATTCGAATTTGAACCCAGACTCCCACTTCTAAACCCAACAGCCTGAAACCTACAAAGCCTTGAATCCCAGACCCAAAACCCAAAAGCCCGATCCATAAGAGCTACTGTAAGGGCTACTATGAGGCTTCTATAAGAGCTACCATGAGCTACTATAACCCCAAGGGTCCAAAGGACCCAATAATTAGGTGCTCGGTTTTAGGATAGTAGTTATGTAGGTTAGGATTTTGGAGAGTATATGATTATTGGGTACTTGGACCCTTGGGGTAAGGGCTTCTATAAGAGCTGAAGAGCAAATCCCTTGGGCAAGGGATGGCGAAGCCGATGGCTGGGTCGCTGCAGAGGAGCTGCCTCCTATAGCGGACTAAATAGTTACCTATACTATTCCTTAGGGTTCCTTTAAAGGGTTCCTTCAAGGGATCTATAGTAGGGTTCTATATTAGGGGCTTAAATAACTACTAATACTGTTTTAGGGGTTCCTTATAGTTAAAGTATAATGGGCCCCAAAACCCTATTCTAACTATCAAGGCCCCTATGTTACCAAGTCAGGATTGACCTCGCAAAGTGTTTCTTTGACCTACTTGGAGGTTCAGGGGTAGTTATAAGTGGTGTTATACGTACCCGAATATGGGTTATAAGTATAGCAACCCTACTTATAACCCTACTTATAAGTACCCATGAACCTCCAAGTAGCATAAACCCTGAACCCTAAAGCTTCAGTCCTCAACTGGACCGGAACCCTAAACCACTGCACTCTAAACCCTGAAACCCTAAACCCGTCTAGTATTCCTCAAAGTAAGCCTCCGAGGAACCCGATTTTATATATTAGCTCTAAACCCCAAACCCTAAACCCTACCATCCTAAACTCCAAACCCCAAAACCTAAACCCTAAATCCTAAACTCTAAACCCCAAACCCGAAACGCTAAATCCTAAACTCTAAACCCCAGAGCCCTCAGAGGAGCTCACGCAGCGAGCCGCAGAGATCGTTCGCGATATGGTGGCGGAGGAATCTCCGCTTCAAAAAATGAACAGTTTAGGGGTTTAGGGCTTAGGGTTTAGGGGGGTTTAGGGCTTAGGGAGGTTTAGGGGTTTAGGGCTTAGGGTTTAGGGGGATTTAGGGTTTCGGGTTTAGGCAGGTCTAGGGTAGGGTTTATGGGGGGTTTAGGGGTTTATGGTTTAGGGCAACGCCCTAAAGCTCTACCTGGAAATCCACGAACCTTTTTTGAGCCCTAGAATTAACGGGTCAGTTTTGTAGGGTTTGGGGCTACAGGTAAGCCCTAAACCCGATGTATCAAATCCCTGAATGCGCGCAAGCCCCCAACCTAAACCCTGACCCTAAACCCCAATTCCAAACTCCAAAGCCCAAATTCTGAACCCAAGGCGGGGCTGCCTCCCGTGGGCATCCGTGGAGCCCTCGGTCGACATGTCGGTGCTGAAAGGGCTTGATTTGCGCATTTTTTTTAAAGGGTGTAGCCTTTAAGGAGTGAAAGGGTGGGTTTTTTAGGGTTTATTTCGTGTTTCAGGGTTTGAAAGCGCTTACCTTGTAGGTTTTTGTCGAGGGTTCGGGGTTTAGAGTTTGAAATAAACTTGCCTTTGGTGTGAAAACGTTGATACTTTTTTCCTGGAGATAGTATTTCTGTAGTATATATGGCGTACAGGGACATATGTTTGCATATCGCCCGACATGGCGAAACAACGCTAGGCCTTAAACCCCAAACCACAGAAACTTCCCTGAACTTTGAGTCCCACAACCTGAATCCCGAAACCCTTGAACCAACCCCAGACCACTGCTAAACCTTCAACTTCTTAAGCTTTCTAGTTAACTAACAGCCCTAAACCCTAAGCCCCACCAGCCCTTGATTGATAACCCTCAAGTGTCGTGCTCATGGACGTCGTCTTCGATGCCATCGGACGTGGTGCCGGCACCTTTCAATAGGATTTAGATAGTTTATGTTTTTACCAACACTCGCTCTTCCGCCTCGCGAACGTCAGAGCTGTAACTGAACTGAGATGAGCAATGCATGCAAACTGCCACCATACAAAGACAGACTCATGTGAGAAGGGCGGAAAAGTTAGGAACCCAGTGGGCGTTCGCTTGCCTGGAACCATTCAAGATGTATCTAGACTGATCCGTCAGAAAAAGAGCCCATAGAAGTTCGGGTCGATGCACCCTTTTCCGCCCAACAAACCCAGCAACGTCCCCACCTAAGAATTCCCGGTGGATTTTAACTTTGGAGACCGTAGCTAGGTTCACGCCGCCGGATTGCAAAGCCTTCGTGACATAAGTTTTCATCTTACGGGTAAGCCGAGACATTGGCGTTCCCGGAGTCAAGAATCCCCCAATAAAACCATGTTTGGATACGAAATCAGCTACAAGTTCAATCCACGACATCCTGCTATCGTCATCGACATTGGGAACGTACCACTCCCCATCCCTAATGAAGTCAATGATCGCTGTCATAGCCGGGAGATTTTTGGGTGTAGATCCCCAGTTTATGCCTTCAAGCAGGATGTCACGATGAAGCCGAACATACCTGTAGTTCTGCCCCAAAGCTGCAGCGTATCGAGGATATGCGCGACAAACCCAGTCCTGCAACTTTCGTGGAATAAGAAGGCCCCTTTGAACATAGTCTAGAAATAATGAAGGGTTGAAAGGACCGGTTTGTTCGCTACAGATCCTCAATGCGCAGCTGGATTGAATCCGGTGGGGCATGACATCGCCTGAAATGGGATGGTTGGTACATTCATGGCGGCGCCACAATGTGGAAACCAAATGAGATTGTAGATCAACCGCATCGCGGATCTCAGACACAAACAGATCAAGTCGTGCACTATGCAAATCACGAGCAACAGACTTAGCAAGCACATCAGCTTTGTTGTTGAGATCCGTCCATTGTTGCGGCTGCGCGGATGATGTACCCGATACGTGAGCTTTCACTTTGAAACAACATATCGTATCATTAGCCCGGTCACCCATCAACTCGATGACAAGCATCCAAAGGTCAGCGTTGTCAACAGACGCTAGCAATGAAGGTTCCCNACACCAGCGCAATCACTACCAATACGGATGTTTCCACACGAGTGCTTCAGAGCTAGCACAATTGCCCATATTTCCGCTCGCTGGGAAGAAGGATACAACCCTGGAAGCTCTTGCGTCACCGTAGTGCCATCCTCAAACACGACGGCGGATGCCCCAGATGATAGTAAGTGCCAGCGCTCACGAAAACATGACCCATCAACGAATGCCAACGAACACGAAACACGATGAAGAGGAAAGTCCCGATTGAAAGCTTGCGCTGATTGTAGTTGTGTTCTCAAACTTCGTGCTTGCCGTGATTCGAAGATTATACCAGAGTACCACGAATCGTCCGGCAAAGAGCGGATACTCTGCTTGGTCGGTCGCGTGTCTTCGTACAGTTTACAAGAATGAAATAGATGCGCATGATCTTCGACGCGGCGACATGTGGAGCACTTGTTGGATTTTGTGATCCCTG
>BGNK01002643.1:25978-59922 GCA_003297005.1 Symbiodinium sp. clade A Y106
AGACTAACCGGATGACCCGTGGCCACACTCCCGTTGTTTCAGCTAACTTCATCACCAACATAAAGGGGTACCACCCGCATGGAGGTAGGCACTTCAACTCAGTCGTTAACCATCCATCAGGGCCTGAAGCTTTGCATGACGGTCTCTTTTGAATCAATCGAAACAAGTCATATTGATCGAAGTTTGGACACTCGAACGGATGTTTCAAAGCTCGAATAGCAGCTGCGTACTTATCCTTGAAAAAAGAAACAGTTGTAGCTACGTCTTTAAACTTGTGTGTGTTGTAGATAACTTCCATACGGTCGCTGACCATGTCAAGCATCTCCTGGGGATTCGAAGTAATGGTACCATCNTGAACCGAAGCGAAGACCAAGTGGAGTAAACCACGGAAGAAACCCCAATGGCTCTCATAAGCGAGGGGTCGAAATTACCCTGACCCTTGCTTATCGTAGAAACCGAGACTAACCGGATGTAGGGTGTTGGGGCATATTATACCACGATTACAATAATTAAGGAACCCCCCAAAATAGTATTGGCAATTATGTAGGCCCCTAGAGTACTTGACCTTGGTTTGCTTTCTAAGTTTCCTGTCAGTTGTTTTAGCTCTTTGTTACGAGTTCGTTTTGTTGTAAACAGGGTTTAGGTGTTAGGGCTTTGGGTTTAGAGGGTTTGTACGGTTTGGAGTAGGCATCTTAATCCCCACCTTACGAATTAAGTGATCCCGAAAACGTAATTCTTGACTCTACAGCTATGGTACATGAACTCTAAGGCCTCGACCCTAAACTGCAAAGACCCTACGATAGAACACTGCGCAACAGGATGCTTGCTACAAAACAAGCACCCTTATATTAGCATAAAGCTGCGGCATGAACCTTGACAATAATTGGGCTCATGTGATCAAAACCTTAACAACCCTAAACTTGTAGGGTAACAGTTTGTTGCAAAGGATTGTGCTTCGTATGTTTAACAGCATGTTGAGGCATATGTTGCAGTAGTTGTTTTGAGTCTGTTGGAACTCTACACCCTAAACCCTGAACCGTCCAGACCTTCCAAAACCCCTCAATTGAGGAATATACTTGAGATTTTAGTAGGATCCCTGATATGATTTAAGGAATATTCCTTAACTAAGGGATTTTGGAAGGTCTGGGCATGTATATCCCTAAACCCAAAACTCGAAACCCTAAGCCCCCAAAACCCTAAACTCGAAACCCTAAGCCCCCAAAACCCTAAACTCGAAACCCTAAGCCCCCTAAACCCTAAACTCGAAACCCTAAGCCCCCTAAATCCTAAACCCCAAACCGAGTATATGGGAGTTTCCGAAAATTAGGGGTACCTCATTTGGGGTCCTTATAATAAAGATCCTACTATTTAGGGTACTATGTTGGGATCCCCCATGTCCGGAAAGTCCCATACTTAAAGGATCATGGGTCTTAGTAAGTAGGTTATAATTGGGGTTGTAAGTCCCCGAAGTGGGGTTATCCCAATTATAACCTACTTATAACCTTACTTACTAAGTCCCGTGAGCCTTTAAGTATCCCTTCAGGATCCTTTCCTTCAAATTCAAGCGCCTGCTGTGGCGCCCGCAGCTGCACCGACAAAGAACCTTCCCAAGCCCGCGGCGCAGCAGGCCTCCTGTTTCTGGGCTCTGTCAGAAAACTCCTAAACCTAAACCCTAGAAACCCCAAGCCCCTGAACCCTTGTGGTCTCGGAACAGTTACCGATGGCGAGACCATCTATCTTCGTCTCGGCTCGCGAAATGCTGGTGGTGGTCGAAAAGCCTTTTGGGTAGTTGTCAAAACTAGGGTCCGTGTTTGGGTACCCTAAATTAATAGGTGCCGTACTATAATAGGGACCCAAAAAGGGACCATAATTTTGACAACCACCCATATGGCTGACAACCAGGCTTAAACCGGTCCAGCTTTACCCTGTGGCTCGCAGTGCGGGTTGCAATCATAGAGATGCCATTGTCTGTATAGGCATCAGCAATGACGACCGTGCCCCCGAATTCAAACCGGTGGACAACGGAACAGCGGCGGCTCTGCTGCGTGCGCCTGTCACGGGTCCGTATTCGCATCAAAAGTGGACCGAAGCAGGAGGGAACTATCTCAAGACGCCCTGGCGGCTGCATCACAGGCAGCGGGCATTAGGCAGATACACAAAGAGGACGTGCTCGCCAAGGCGAGGTCAGGAGGCAGGCGGGCGATTGCCCACATTCGCGCCAGTGCTTCTGGATCCTTTAGTGAGCGCTCATACTTGTACAGAGCAGGAGGCTCATTTTGCGATGCAAATGTGCATCGGATGAAATGCCTGTGGAGGCGACACATTGGGAGCGAGCTAGGACCAGACATGGGGATGCCCTTGTTGAGCCGGTGACAAGAGAGGAGCTTAAGAAGGCGCTGTCGCAGTGCAAGCCAGGCGTTAGTGCAGGACTTGATGGGGTCACTCTTGGGGGACTTAGGGTGGTGGTGAACAAAGATGACAAAGACCGTATCCCGCGCTACTTCACGGATCTGCTTGCGGGAAGGGCTCAGGTGCCTGACTGCTGGATGCTGGGTACTTAAGGGCTCACGGGACTTAGTAAGTAAGGTTATAAGTAGGCTATAATTAGGATAACCCCACTTAAGGGACTTATAACCCCAATTATAATCTACTTACTAAGTCCCATGATCCTTTAAGTAAGATCGTGTTGCTGCCCTCAAACCCAAAAGCTTACCTCACACCCTACACCCCTAAACCCCTAAATCCCTAAATCCCTAAACTGGGTTCTGGAGTGCCATACTTGAGTGTTTTTTGGTACTTGTTAGCTGAAGCAACCATTATGAAATATGAAACAATAGTTTATACGTTTTTCCTTGGTTACTTCAAAGCCTCCTGTTTCAGGGCCCCAAAACGGACATAAGCATGCACATTTACAGGGATATCCCTATCTGCCCTATCTTAGTAGGCTTCAGTATTGGGTGACTCTGACTTACCCTAAACTCTAAACCCAAATTTAGCTTACCTGCTTGTGGGGGCCATGTGGTTTTGTAAGTTGAGCCTAGTCGCTGGGCACATCAGTACGAACAAGTACCAAGACCATCCCGGCCAGTAGAGTCCATATATAGTTTTTTTATTATATACCCCAAAACCCCAGTCTAGCCATTACTTCACGTACATTAGAGTATTCTCTTCTAGTCATTAAGGCCCCCAAGCAAGAGGAGATGGTAAAGCGAAGGCCAAACTTCTTCAGGGTTTATGGTTTAGGGATGGTTGTTTGCCGCTTTATCAATTATCGGAAAGCACCCGTGAACCTCTGGATTGATGTTTGGACAGCTTTCCCAAAGAGTCCTAAGTACCTACATGGGGGAGACTCGCCCAGACCATAATAATGCTCTTTCCAAGTATAGAAATCCTACTTGTTACTATGGATGTATTTACCCTGAGAGCCCAATACTCCTTCATTACGGAATATACCTCAAATCATACGATGAGACCTGTAATTTAAGGTAGGTTGCTTAATTAGGTGGTCCAGAAACCCTAATATAGCAGGTGCATGGGGCCCTTTGGGTTTGCAGCCCTTTGCCCGAAATCCTCAACCCCCAAACCCCTGAACCCTACAGTTTAAAGGACCCTTTGGGTTCTAGGTTCCTGAGTAATATCCTTTTGCCCTTTTTATTTTCGGATCCCCTTATTAAAACCGAATAGTAGGAAAAAGGGTACCCTTATTATAAAGGGGCCACTCAGAATCCTAGGGTTTGCAGCCTGCAAGGTGGAAGCTCCGGCGCCTGAGCCGGCACAGTCGTCCACGAGGTGCCCACGGGTTCCACGACCCGCAAATTCCGGGTTTCGGGTGTAGGGTTCCGGGTTTAGGGTATTAGGGTTTAGGCTCTCAAAACATGAAGGTGTCCATTGAATAGTTGAAGGTATAATCCTCAAGTAAGGAACATACAAAGCATTGAAATTCAAGTGATGCTTTACATGATTAGGGGTATACTTTTTTATTGATGGGTTTGTGGAGCAGTGGCGTAACAAGGTTTAGAGTTTGGGGTTTATGTTTCGAGTTGGGGGTCAGTCAATCAAAACTTCCGAGTCTCGAGTTTAGGTTTGGTTTTTAGGGCTTAGGGCTTAGGGTTTAGGGTTTGTTCTGTTTTTTGGGGTTTGGATCTTGGCGTTTGTAGGTCAGAGTTTAGGGCTGAGGGTCTCAAGTTTAGGGTTTAGGGTCTGGAGGTTTATAATCCAAAGGTGCTTAAATCTAAATGCCAACGAGACACGTTTACAGCCCTGCGTCTCCACTTAAAGGATCATGGGACTTAGTAAGCAGGCATAGTCTACTTAGAACCTTACTTACTCAGTCCCATGAGCCTTTAACTTTAAGTAGACCCTAAACCCTATACCCTTAAAGGGAGCCGTAGAACCCTATATAGTACCCTTAAAAGGAACCCTAAACTTTACTTACGAAGTCCCATGAGCCTTTAAGCATGCCTTACATTCCAAAGCCCTAAAACCCTGAATCCTCAACGGCCAAGGACGGAATGAAACTCTAAACCCATTGAACCTCTGAACCTTCCCATAGAGCCCAACACCCCTAGATTAAGGAAAAAAGCTTGAATCATATTATAAGCCCGTTTTAGTTAATTGAAGGTATATTCCTTAATTAAGGTATATGGGCCCGAAACAACCCTTCTAAACGCCTTCCCTCAATTAAAGGGTATCTGGCTCTTTGGGTTCCTTCCCGACAGGTCCGAGGGACACGACCGCCGTTTGGCAAAGCTGCGAGCGGCCGTGGCGATGCACCGGCCGAGCCGGACGTCAGAGGCCTTTTTTTGGAGCTGTAGGGTTCCTTTAAAGGGTACAAAAAGAGTTCCTTTAAGCGATCTATAGGGGTTTAGGGTTTAGGGGATTGCAGTTTAGAGGTTGAGATATTTACGTAGGGCGTAGTGTTTAGGGATGTTTAGGGGATTGCAGTTTAGAGGTTGAGATATTTAGGGTTTAGGGATTTGGGGTTAAGAGTTTTGGCTTTTGGCTTTGGCTCTTGGCCTTTTCTATTCGCGTAATATAGGGGCCTTATACCAACAAGCCTGGGGTTTATAACCCCTAAGCACTATACCCTGCACCCTAAACTCAAAGCCAAAAACCCCGTAGCTCTTTATGAGGACCCTAAACCCTAAACCGTATGTTTGTGAGGCCCTACAAAGACCCATGCAAAACCTTATGCAGGCCCTCGTCAGACACTTGCCAAGAACCCCTTACAAAAGCCTTGACAAATAGAATGATTCAGGGTTGAAGGTTTAGGGTTTAAGGTTTATGGTTCAGGGCTTAGGGTTTCCCTGCATGGAGCTGTACACAAGCGTACCGAACAGTTTAACAGAATATGCCTATACCCAGAAACCAATGCAAAACCCATGACGGCAAAGACCTAAAGAAACCCCGCTTATGAAGCCCTTAAAACCCTTAAAGCCCTAAACCCTTTCAGAAAAACTTTGGGAGGCGGCTCAAGTCGATGACAGCGATGCCAAGTCCGAGTCGGCTTTCTCTGCCCGGAGTGCTTCATGTCCCACTTAAGGGCTCAGGGTTTGGGGTTAGGGCTCAAGGTTCAAGGTTGAGGGTTTAGGGTTTAGGGTGCTTCCTGCCTCACTTAAAGGCTCAAGGGGCTAGAAGTCCCCTAAGTAGGGTTGTCAGATAATCTGGTGTTTGGAATTGTAGCATTTTCAGCTTGGGGGTTTTGGGGTTTAGCATGTAAGGTGTTGGCTAGACGGTTTTAGGGCCTATGGCTTACATTGGCTGAGACGAGAACTTCTGTCTTCGTATCGAACACAGAAATGACCTGGCATTATGGTACGGCGTGCTCGGGTATATCCTTCTGGCATGCAGCATGATGTGACATCATGGCATGCAAACGAAGTATTAAAGTAGACAAGCACCTCGTAGTCTGGGTTCTGCAGTACCATACTTGAATGCTTGTTTAGTACATGTTCCTTAAAGGAACCATTCTGAAATAAAAGTGTATACTTTCTCTGTGGATACTTCAAAGTCCAGGTTCATGTCGGCGCATTCAACTGAAAGCCCTCGCCCCTCCAAGCCAGCCCTAACCCCCGCCCCCCCCCCCCTTACCCGGACTGAAGACAACCCTAAACACCCTAAGCCTCTCAGTCATGAGTCCTGAACCCTCAAGGGTTCAGGGTTTAGGGCTTGAGAACTTAGGGTTCAGTTCAGGGTTTGGGACTTTGGGGGTTTAGGGTTTAGGGTGATCTCAGGACTTCTCGGTTCAGACGGCGGTGATCGCACAACACAGCCAGTCCCAGCAGCCACAAGATGCAGCAGGTGGGCCGGAGACCCGAACCTTCAACCCCTATAACGCAGTGGGTTCCTTATAAGGGATCTATAGTAGGGTTCTATGATATCGGGCCTTAATAGTTAGAATAGGGTTTTGGGGTATATTCTACTATAATTATAATAAGGAACCCTCAAAATAGTAGAGGTAATGATTTAGGCCCCTATAGTACCTCCTCTCCCCCCAGGCCCCCACTCCCAATTTCGTGGCCTGACAGAATGGGCTTTACGGAGAACGGTATATCATAGTAATTTTATATACAGGTGCCATTAGGTGCTATCGCGGGTGGTTCATTCCAAAGCCTTCTTAAGAAGGAGAATACTTTACATTCTAGGCGGCGTCAACATGGGTTAAGGCGTATTCCGAGTCTCTCAGCACCTACCTTTGTCGAAGGCTTTTGTGCACCACCCTACAACAACGTCTGGTAGGTTAGGGTTAATGTATGCCCTCCGATATGGTGCCTTTGACTTGCGTGAAGTTCCTTGGAAAGCTTATGATACTGAATCAGGATCACCAAGAAAAGAATCACAATTAACTGTGTTGGTCTGGGTTGTCCCCTGTAGTGATTCGGTCCCCGAATAAGGAATAGACAGTTCTATCAAATCACGTTTTGAAAGGTTTTCCTGTGTGTAAGTCTAGCCCAGGCTTCTTCACGGAGTGTCCTTGGTCTAGGCAACTTTTTCGCTAACGTCCATGAAGGAATTCAGGTCTCATGTGAGTCTCGTGCGACTCAAGTCAAATCTCGATGTTAAGGTGTGTTCCTTAGAAACCCGACCTGGCAGGATACTTAGAGGATCATGGGACTTAGTAAGTAGGTTATAGCTGGGGTTATAAGTACCCTAAGTGGAGTTATCCTAATTATAACTTACTTATAACCTTACTTACTAAGTCCCACGAGCCTTTAAATAGTTTGAGGTGAAAACCACAAACCCTGAACCTTAAATCCTAAACCCTACTTAGAAGCTCATGGGACCTAGTACGAGGGGAAAAGCAAGGTTACAGTTTGGATAACCCCAGTACCAGGCACCATCAGCCTTTCAGTAAGCCCCTGAACCTTAAACCCTACAACCCTAAGCATAAATAAACCTTCATTCTCAAACCCTATAAGTACTGAACTTGAGTCTGCAGAGGTCTGAAGGCTGCGCTGAAGACCTTCATCCAGGACTTCGTGCGTGGCCGCGAGCTGCACATGCCGAGCAAGAGCCTTGGCAGACTCCTCTTACGGCTCCTTAAAAGGGTTTAGGTTTTGGGGTTTAGGCGCCTACATAGGGTTTAGGGGTTTCGGGTTTACGGGTTAGCGGTTGCAAGGGCTTTACGATAACACAAACTACCTTGGTGTGGGGCTCAGTGAGTTTAGGGTTGAGGGCTTTGGGTTTTGGTATGGTTTTCCTAACCTTAAGGACCAAATGACCCTTAAAAGTAGGGGCCCTATACAATTATACTATGAATCCTTGTAAAGTATATGAACCCTAAACCCTTTTAGGGTTCTTTTCGTCCTTAAGGAATGGTTTGTTCTGACGCTGACCCGTGATGAGTTAACACGATACATGAAGGGCGCTGGATTGGATCAGGGATCTGCAGTGGCTTGGGAAATGCAACACTGCACTGCACCAACCCGAAACCCCGTAGGCCAAAAACCCTCAGTCGCCTTAAAAGACCCTAGAAAAACCAAGACGCTCAAATCTAAGCGATACTCAAGTCCGACAAGCTGGAAAGTCCACCAACCAACAAGCCGGCAAGCCGGCTCGCAACCCTAAACCCTAAACCGTGGTGATCTCCGAACCGTCTCCGCTTTCCGAGCATCGTCCCTGATGAGGAACGGACTTTCTGGAGTGGTCTGCAAGATCACCAAGGCAGGCAACCCTTAGGGTGTAGGGTTTAGGGTTTGGGGTTCAGGCTTTAGGGTTTAGGGTTTAGGGTCTCGTCTTGAGGGTTTAGGGTTTAGGGTTCTTAACCCTGAGACCCCAAAACCGTATAAGCTTTGGAACGCTGAACCCTTCAGGTCCGAGAAGCGGTAAGCAACTGCTTCGAGGGTTTAGCGGTTGAATCGGTCTGCTCTAGCGAGCCGCAGCTCTTCAACAATATAGGGGCGAAATTTTGATTGGGTTCCTTTAAGGGTTCCTTTTAAAGGGACCTATAAGGAATACTATAAGGGGTATTTTGGGGGTTTAGCATAGGGGCCTTCTAATACTTACCAATACTATTTTGAGGGTTCCTTATTAGAATTATAGTATAAATGGTCCCAAAACCCTATTCAAATTATTAAGGCCCCTATATTACCCAGGTTCGAAGTTGTGGAAGCCAGCCTTCTTTTTTGCTGGTGTTGTTTAGTGGTTTGCCAGTCAAAATTGTAGGGCCAGCTATTTAGCAAACGAACCAGCATTTGGCGGGAGGTCCGTGAGTGAGTGCATGGGGGCATGGGTGGCTGAGCGGGTGCATCAATGAGCTAGCTACCGCTAAGCTAGCTTGCAAGCCAGGTGCTTAGGGAACTATTGCTTCATCGTTGCCTTAAGCCGCCTAAACCCTAAAGCCTAAATTTCAAAGAACCACATACCCCAAACCATTTTGGGCCTGAATCCAAGTTGAAGGGACATTAAAGTCTAGGAAGGTCCTAAACCCTAAACCCCAAACCTATACTGCAGGTTTAGGGTTTAGCGCCTATACTGCAGTCTACCTTAAGGACCAAATGACCCTTAAAAGTAGGGGCCCTATACAATTATACTATGAATCCTTGTAAACCCTAAACCCTAAACCCTAAAGCCCTAAACCCTATATGAACCCTAAACCCTTTTAGGGCTCTTTTCGTCCTCAAGGTCGGGTTTATCAGGCCTCCGAAACCTAAACCCTAAAGCCGGAACCCTAAATCCCGGACCGACTCCTTAAAATCCGTCCACCCCAGACTTAGGGGTTTAGGGTTTAGGGTTTAGGGGCTTTTAGGGTTCCTAGGGTTCCCAAATTCTGAATTCTGCCATGCCCGTCATGAAACTGAATCCCTGTAGCAGTCTCAGGCAACCTTCTCGCACCACAACCTACAACAACCCAGACCCCCGGCGGGAGGATCTAAAAAGTAGATCCCCTAATTTGGGACCCTAGCTACTAAAGGGTACTTTATAGGAACCCCTTAAGGGATCTACTTTTTGGATCCTCCCGGGGGTCTGGGAAC
This sequence comes from Symbiodinium sp. clade A Y106, assembly GCA_003297005.1. Taxonomy (NCBI): domain Eukaryota; class Dinophyceae; order Suessiales; family Symbiodiniaceae; genus Symbiodinium; species Symbiodinium sp. clade A. Next base: position 35,452 of record BGNK01002643.1, read on the forward strand.
TCCTCTAAACCCCAGAGCCCCTCTACAGAAGCCCCAAGCATCCCTTCAACATCCGTATGGGAGTTTCCAAAAATTAGGGGTACTCCTTTAAGGGATCCTTTAAGGGATCTATAGGGGAGTTTCCAAAAATTAGGGGTACCGTATTTTGGGGTTCTTATAATAAGGATCCTACTATTTAGGGTACTACATTTGGGTCCCCTATTTTCGGAAACTCCCATATAAGCCCATGGCAACACCGCGTGAGAGTGTATTTGTTTGCCCTAAACCCTAAACCCTACCTAGACCCCCAACTACCCTTTATTGTAATCCCTAATTACCTCTTAATGAGAAATATCAGAGCCCTTTGAAGGGTACTTGGGGGGTCCTGGTCAGCCTACATCCTGAACCCTAAACCCTACATCCTAAACCATTAAGAACACCTTAGTCTCCAGGCCGTCGATGCTTTGCTGGTTGGCGATGGTGCTCGTGCTGTGGCGTTGCTTTGCCTCAAGTTCCTCAAGGACCAAATGACCCTTAAAAGTAGGGACCCTATACAATTATACTATGAATCCTTGTAAAGTATATGAACCCTAAACCCTTTTAGGGTTTTTTTCGTCCTTAAGGTTTTCCGGTGTCCAAAATTGTTGAGCATGCGCGCAGGAAGAGGATTTACGGGTTGAGTTTCTGAGTTTATTGCCGGTTCGGGTTGAGGCACGTAGGCCGACTGTATCTTAGGGACCCAAAAAGCACATGAGCATAAGCATTTTATAGGGATGTCCCTACCTTATTGGGCTTCATTATAAGGGGTTTATATGGGATATCCCTATCCTTATTTTTGCTTATGTGCTTTCTTTGGGCCTTAGTATCAGGATAGTCTGCCAGCCATAAACTAGAAACGCTAAACCATCCTAAGCTCTAAACCCTTGAGGGGTTGGTTTCCTAAGGTCCAATAGTTGCTGTTCAGCTGCTGCAAATCCTGATCGTTGCACCCTGCACCTTCAACCCTCCGAGTGCAAACCACTGCAAACCTAAATCCAGGTTTGCAGATGTTTTGCAAGTTCACCGTGGTTTGGAAGCGATGCCCCTGTGCCTGGGGCTCTCATTTAGCATCGCGTAGGTGGTGCTTTCAGGGCATTGGGCTTGTAGTTTAGGGTTAGGGTGCTTTGAGGGTTTAGAGGCCCTTTGAACGGCATCTAAAAGGCAGGGTTCTTTATTTCATTAGGGGATTCCCAGAGACTCCAATACCCCTAAACTAAGGAATATGCCTTAAATTATAGTAGGATCCCTAATTGGGTTTAAGGAATATTCCTTAACTAAGGGGTATTGGAGTCTCTGGGTTTAGGGAGTAGGGGTACTAAAAAAAAAGGTTTCAGGCTCAGGGTACGGGGTGCCGCTGGACGGTGTAATATATTATGGAAAGTTTTAGGGTTTAGGGGGTGCTGCTCTATCGCTCTGGGTTTGGGGTTTCAGAAAATCCGGGATCCCGCGATAGACCCCAAATACGAGGATCCTCAATGACAAAGCCCCCGGAAGAGCCACAACCTTAAGCCCTACCTGTACTAGGTTCCCCAGTAGTACCCTTTTGCCCTTTTTCTTTTTGGGTCTCCGTATTAAAAGCTAATATTAAGAAAACGGGTACCCTTATTATAAGGGGGCTACTCAGGAACCCAGTGTACCCTGAATATCAGAATAACTATCTTTTTTCAGGAAGCATGTATCGAAGATCAAAATCAGGAGCCCGAAAAAGTTAGGGGTCTTTAGGGTCCAGGTAAACCCACACCTTAAGCCCTAAACCCCTAAACCTTAACCCCTAAACCCTAAACCCGAGAACCCCCAAACCCTAAACCCTTTATTCAGAAACATTCTAACCTAGATCCCCTGAGAGAGTTGGTCAAACTCATCAGCAATCCAGACCTTCCATAATCCCTTACTTAAGTTAGAGGCTTGAAACTTTAGATAGCAGGATCCCTAATATGATTTAAGGAGTATTCCTTGCTTGAGGGATTTTGGAAGATCTGGGAAGAAGTGTCGTCGTATCGTGCGTGCGGGAGGAACAAAGGGATCTGCTTAGCATGAAGTCTGAACGTTTAGTCTTGTAGTCCTCGTAAATGTGACGTTGTACACAAATTCTATAAACCATAAAACGCCAAGGACCCTAAACCTAAACCATAAACCCTAAACCCCATAAACCTTAAACCCCCAAAAGCCCACGGCTCATCCATATAAATAAATAAACAAGAATATTATATATATATATATTGAAACCATGGGTCACACCCGGTGCTTTCGTGGGAAGCGCTGCTGCAGGTGGCGGCAAGCGTGGCCGGAAATACGCCGATCGAACCGAAAGGCTCCTACTTAAAGGATCATGGGACTTAGTAAGTATATAGGGTTATAAGTAGTCTATAATTAGGATAACCCCACTTAGGGGACTTATAACCCCAGTTATAACCTACTTACGAAGTCCCATGATCCTCTAAGTAGAAATGAGGGCCTTGTCCATTACACCGCCGGGAAGGGAAGCTGTCGAAGGGTCGCATGCAAAGTTCCTGGTGGACTCTGGTGCGACCCAGCCTCTACGTCGAGCTCGTGATGCAGAAGAATGGTATGCTGGAGATCCTGTTACAGTCAACCTTGCGGGCGGCGAGACCGTCGAGCTCCGGATGAATCCAGCTGAGACTTTGCTGGTGCCGTGTGCGGGCGCACCATGGTCGAGTTCATCAGCGCTTATAGTCCCTCTGGGCTCCTTGGTTTAGGGTTTAATTCGGGTTTAGGGTTTAGGGGAATGGTCAGGTGTAGGTGCAAGCTTACCAGTCGAGAAGCAGATGTTCTAACACTTCGCGTTCGTGACGGTTGCCCGGAGATAACAGAGCGCCAGGCTGTGGACCTGATTGCCAAGATCGATGACAAGAAACTGGCGGCTTTGACGACGGCAATAGATGGAGCACGAGTGAGAATTAGGGAGTCGGCTGTGTCACTGCAGCGAACCTAAGGTCATAGGTAGGTTATAATTAGGATAACCCCACTTAGGGTACTTATAATTAACGCCATTTATAACCTACTTACTGAGTCCCATGATCCTTTAAGTAACCTAAACCCCCTTATAGAACCCTTATAGATCCCTTAAAGGAACCCTTTAAGGAACCCTAGTTACTAAGTCCCATGATCCTCTGAGTAAGCGGAATCTCCTGAAACCAAGCCTCAGGGCTTCCAAAACCCTCGATTTTGGACATACTTGTTACCTTGAGGTTTAGGGTTCAGGCTTAAGGGGTTTAGGGGTTTGGGGTTTAGGGGTTTGGGGTTTAGGGGCTTTGGGGTTTAGGGTTTAGGGGGCCCTAAAGCAAACCCTAAACCTGAAGCCCTAGACCGATCATATACCCCCTTATAGTACGTAACCCTTTGAAGGAGCCTTTTAACTCTAAGAAGTAAGCTTTGAGCTCTAAACTCCAGTAATCTTGATGTTCCCCATGCAAGGAGCCTGGGTCATGAATTGGACAGCATCCTGGTTACCAAACAGGGTTTAGGGTGTAGGGGTTTAGGGGTTCAAGGGTTTAGGGTTCGGGGATTTAGGGATTGGGCTTTATGCTGTTCATGTGAAGCAATGACGGTACAGGCTTGAATGGCTGGACTTGTCCAGACGGTTTTAGGGTCTTGGCTTCCGTGCGCACGGCAGGGTTTGGGCTGGGAATTGCGTTATACACGCTCACTACTTAAGGGCTCAAGGGACTTGGTAAGTCGGGTTATATTTGGGGTCCTAATAAGTGCCCAGCCCTAAGTGGGGTAATCCTAATTACAACCTTACTTCTAACCCTACTTACTAAGCCCCATGAGCCTTTAAGTCGACCCTAAACCCCAAACCCTTAAAGGGAGCCCTAGAGTAGAACCCTATGGCACCCTTAAAAGGATTCCTAAACCTTACTTACTAAGTCCCATGAGCCTTTAAGTAGTCTGCTATGCCTATTATTGCTATGGTGTGAAGTTTCAGGCTCGTGCTCGGCTCCTGCGACCCTCAGGGACTAATGTTTAGGTCAATGGTAGAGGGTTGTGGGGTTTTAAGTTGCCATTGGGGTCATTTGGGTTTTGGGTTCATACACTTTTTATTCCCCACATCTTTGTGTGGGGTTCTTACTTTTTAGGGCTGTCCCGCCTTCCTTCCTTCCTCCTCCTCCTCCCTCCTCCTCCTCCTCCCTCCTGCTCCTCCTCCCTCCTCCTCCTCCTCCCTCCTCCTCACTCACTCGTCATCACATACGCACTCACGCACTCTCATCATTCACCACGCACTCATCGTCATCACTCACTCACTCACTCATCATGCCACTAAACGCATCATCACTCACTCACTCACTCATCAATCACCATGCACGCGGAGGAAGACTCTAAACGCGACTAAACGCACTCTCCCGACAGCTCATGTTGGAGGCCGCGCACGCTTCGGGGCCACCACCCTCCGGAAGACTCTAAACGCGACTAAACGCTCCCTTGAAGGCTCTGGATCATCCCCGCGCGCGCGTGGGGGGCTCGCCGGCCACCCCACCCTCCAGAAGACTCTAAACGCGACTACGCTCTGCATGGACCAACCCCGCGCGCGCGTGGGGGGCTCGCCGGCCACCACCCTCCAGAAGACTGTAAACGCGACTAAACGCTCTCTTGAAGGCTCTGGACCGTCCCCGCGCACCCTCCGGAAGACTGTATGACTAAACGCTCTCTTAACAGGCTCTGGACCGTCCCTGCGCGCGCGTGGGGGGCTCGCCGGCCACCACCCTCCGGAAGACTGTAAACGCGACTAAACGTTCTCTTGAAGGCTTTGGACCGACCCCGCGCGCGCGTGGGGGGCTCGCCGGCCACCACCCTTATAAACGCGACTAAACGCTCTCAAGCAGCCCTGCAGGAGTCCCACACCTGCACGCTGCACAGCTCGCACTCACTCACTCACTCACTCACACTTACGCACACACTCGTTCACTCGCTTACCCACTCACTCACTCACTCACTCGCTTACTCCCTCACTGACTCACTCGTCTTGACTTATAGCATCTTTGCCAAAAGATGAAATACACATGTGGGGTTATTCGGTCCTTTAATGGCTTATTTAACGGAATGAGTTTAGGTCGCCCCGTAGTACCCTTTTAGTTGAGCGTGTTTTTATGTATATTAGAAAGAACAGAATCGAACAAAGGGCATCCCTTAACGTTGAGGGGCTACTTGAGAACTAGGCTCTGGTGTTCCTTTTTGGAACAGGAAAATAGAATGCCTACAGATTCTTGGGGTACCTGCTGGTTCTCCCTAAGGTAACTGGGTGGTGCTGGAATTGAGCAGTGGCGATTGCTTGAGCTTCCACTTGGGACATGCCAAAGGCGCCTTTTGGATGTGCAACTGTTTCAGTTTGGGGTATTGGGTCCTTGGTTATGGCTTGATCAGAATCAGAAAGCAGGGTTTCAGGTCTCAGTACTGGTAGTCCTTATTGAGTTACAAGTACATTTTCCACTTGTAACAATAAGCCCCAAAACCCCAAAATCCTAAACCTTCCCATCTAGTATCCATTGTGGTTCCATGTTTTGTTGGTCTAACCAGTCTTATATGTAGGAAACTAGTAGGTAACCCAAAAAAGGAACTACGTGGAGACTGTATGTAAGCCTTGACCTTTGTGCCCTTACAAAACGCTGAAGATAAGCCTGAAAGGAAGCTTCACTGGAACCTCACAGGCACCACATGAAGCCTACTCCCAACCCTTACAGGAGTGTTTGATTGACCTCCAAACAGAGCCTGTCGCGACAGGTGCCGATGATTTCACCTTATTCATGCGGCTTTTGGTCTCGATGCGGAGGCTCTGGAGTCGAACTCCTTGGGGTTTACAGTGAACCCCAGGTTTAGGTTTTAGGGTTTAGGGTTTAGGGTTTTACAGTGAACCCCAGAAAGTTGGAACATTGGCTTAAGGGTGATTAGTGCTCGGATTCCCCATAACTACTTTACTTTAAGGGCATCAGGATAATGATGTTCCAACTTTTTGGCTTCTACTATAGGGTGTTATATAAGGGGTAGGGCTTCAAGGGCGTAGGTACAGGTTTTTTGAGCTTGGGTTTCAGGTTTTAGGGTTGTTGGTTTATGTGTTAAGTGGGGACGATACGGGCATACTGACCTGAGGTGGTTCATTAGCTGGCAGCGGTGGTAATGTTGATGAATATTGGTGGTTGGTAATGCTAGAAAAAAGAAATGAACCCAAATGGTAGGGGCGATTGTAAACAGTAGTAGTGCGAACAAGTAACGCTGAACCAATTCCGTGCCCAACCTATGCAAAACCTATTCTAAAACATAAACTAACCCTAAACCCTGAACCCTACTGCGGCCAGGCAGCAGCAGCGCGCCGCGAAGCCGCCGCAGGTTGACGACGACGCCAAGAGCGAAGTGAGCGTCCAGAGCGCCATCGTACAGAAGACCATGACCGAACGAGGGGCCTTCATAGGGTTTACCCTGAGGCTCCATGTGCTAACATAGTATATACTTAACCTTACCTGAAGGACCAAATGACCCTTAAAAGTCGGGGCCCTATACCCATATACTATGAATCTCTATATGGTATATGAACCTCAAACCCTTTTAGGGTTCATTTCGTCCGTAAGGTAATTACATAGGAACCCCATCAAGGAGGGCTTCATGGCCGAAGGGGTTTAGGGTTGAGGGTTTAGTTCGAAGGTCTTCTTCCGAAAGTCTGTGTAAGGTCTTTTATGTTTGTTGTCGGCCTGCTGAATGGTTATTGCTTTGAGGTTCGGTACGGCTCCATTTGCTTTGGTACTACGAAGCATCGGATAGCGTAGTGTTTGTGGGGTTGAGGGGGTTTAGAGGGTTTATCGTCGTCCTGGAATTAGGGGCTCTTCATGCTACAAGGTATCGTCATGGGCTACTTTTTATGAACTTGACGCAGTCTTTATTGGTGGTGCTTTGGAGGATCCCTTCTCAACATGATCATCAAAGTACATGAGCAGGACTTCTGCAGATGGTTCATGAGGATGTTTCTGTCGCGAGCCTGAGAACCTGTCCGCATTGCAGGTAAAATGCCATCAACCCAAACCCTACTGGGTACCAAAACCCCCAAAACCTCCCCAAAACTATCAAGCCCAAACCATAAGGCCCTATTTCACAAAGACTGAGCCCCAAAACCTGCGAGAAAGAAGCTGTTTATGCCCCTACAAAGCCCTCCACGAAACCGTTTCCGAACCCCTTGCATAAACGACCCTGCAACCCCGATACCTGAAACCCTACACAGAGTACCTCAGCCTTCAAAACTTAGGGCTTAGGGTTTAGGGAAACCGCATACATAGTTATAAACCCTCCATGAAGACCGTGAAATTCAACCCCGCATCAACTCGCTTCCTCGGTAGGAACAACAGCTCCGTGGCGTCCATCGCAGACGACCCGAAGGAGGTTGGTCCAACTAATCTACTCCAAACCCTATACGACAGTATAGACATATGGGTAGTTGTCAAAATCATGGTCCCTTTTTGGGTCCCTAATAAGTACGGCAGGGACCATAATTTTGACAACCACCAATATGGGACGACAAGGGTAAAGACTACTGATTATTCAGACTGCTTTACTGCGCTTCGGAGTACCATACTTTAATACTTTTTCTGGGACCTGTTACTTACAGGGAACCATTATGAACAAAAAGTCTATACTTTTTTCTCCCCGGTTACTTCAAAGCCCAGTTTAGCATTGTCCGATAACCACCGGCCCCAAAGCCTTAAAAACACCAATCCCGGAACCCAAACCCGCACAGGCCACAAAAGAGAAAGCGCACACGCACATACATGGCTTAAGTCTTAAGTTGTGTAGTTGAATCAATAGGCTGATGGGTTTTTGAGGGCCTGGGTGGAGGACTCTCGGTCTCGTCTGATACAGCAAGTGCAGGAGCCCGAATCTCGAAACTCTGAGCCCCTAAAACCTCGACCCTAGGTAAGAAGATACCGGTATCTTACAAGCCTACAAGTCCTATAAACTGTAAAATTCCTCCGACCCGTAAGTGGGTTAAGCCCGAGGTGAAGAAGATGTACAAGATGTTTGTGGAGACGATGAAGCGCGGTAGAGAGCCTCGGACAATAAATGTGCGATTTGAAGCTTGCCAGGGGAATTTTCTTGACTAATATGGTGGGTTTAACTGCGCAGCCTCCAAAGCCCGTTACTTCAGCAATGAACTTCAAATTATCGACCTCAGTGCAATTTACGGCGTGTTCCTTAATTGTGGATTTCGGTCTGGAAAATCTTTTGTGGGGTTCTTGGACGGGGCTTCAAGAAGGGGTCATTCGGAGTCTGCCGGAACCCGAAAACATTTTCAAAGATCTCTTATAAAGTCTTTATGAAGGCCGCGGCTAAGCCCTAAATCCTAAGCCCGAAGTAAAACCCTTGCCCGCAACGCCCCCAAACCCGTAAATCCCACCTGGACCCTGAACTAAACCCAAGACACATCCAACTACACTCTACTACCGCCTGAATGCCTGCTATGGTGCTCTATGAATGGGTGCTAGCGGGGATCATCGCCAGTCCTGATTGCGCAAAGTTTTGAGAACAATCTGAAGGACTTCTACATCTTGCGGCCGGATGGTACGCTGCTGGACGTGGACTGCTCACTGTCCCCCGGACTTCAACATCTTCCTGCTCCTAAACCCTCTAGCGGTTTAGGGTTTAGTGTCAATAGCCCCTAAACCCTAAATCCGAAACCTCTACTTAGAGGATCATGGGACTTGGTAAGTAGGTTTTAATTGGGGTCATAAGTCCCTTAAGTGGCGTTATCCTAATGATAACCTACTTAGAACCTTACTTACTAAGTCCCATGAGCCTTTGAGTAGACCCTAACCCCTAAACCCTTAAAGGGAGCCCCATTCCAGAACCCTATAGTACCCTTAAAGGGAACCCGAAACCTTACTTACTAAGTCCCATGAGCCTTTAAGTACCCCTAAACCCCCTTATAGAACCCTTATAGATCCCATTTAAATAGGACCCTTACTTAACGGAACCCTAAACCTTACTTACCCAGTCTATATCCTAAATCCCTCCCTGGCCCTTGAACAAAAAGGACCACGACCCTGCACCCTTCTCGGCGTAAACCATCTTAAACCCAGGTTTTAGGGTTTAGGGGTTAGGGTTTGGGGTTTAGAAGGAACAAAAGATGAAGCATATCCCAAAACGTATCCAGAAGAGTGCCCTAAACTACCATGGCCTACTCTTTGGTAGGGTCTTACATGTCTTCATTGTAATTCCTAATATGAAATGATGAGCACCCCGCAAACAAGTTGCTTTTGGCAGTTTAAGGTATTGATATGAAACGCACTTCAGGGTACCTTTAACGTTTTGTTAGAACCCCTACATAATTCCACGGTTTTGCCTTCATTTACCCTTGGATACTGGAGAAGTACGAGTAAGACAGCAGATCCACAGATCCAGAATCCTCAGGACGGGCAGTCGCGAAGTCTTCCGCATGCGCTGGGACTTCCAGGAAAGGCCCGTGCCCGTGGCGGACATGAAGCAGGCAAGCCGAGCAAAGCAGTTCAAAGTTGAGGACTTCCTTTTACAAGGTTTGTATACGAAATACGGGTATTGTTGGGTTGAGACTTTTAAGGTTTAGGGCTTCCTGGCTACTGGAGTGTTGAGGTTTTGGTATTTCGGGCTTATAAGGTTGTAGGGGTGTTACGAGAACTCACATGGTTTTCAGTGCTGCCGTTGTGGGTTCAGGGCCTCATGTAGTGTAGGGTTTCGATTTTTACGTGTCGGGTTTACGGCTTCTACACTTTCGTGAGGGAGGTGTCCCGGAGTATCCCCAACCTTTCGTTTCGACAAAGACCCTAAGCCCTGAACCCTAAACCGAAGACTCCGGGGTGTCTAAACGCTGAGTGTTTGGTTTTTTGGTCTTTGGTGTTTGACTGAGCTTTGGCAGGTGTTGCCTCAACCTAAAACTCTGCGTACAGTACCCTCCTACCAACCCTTATAGAACCTGTTGAAAGAGCCCTCTCACAGGATCCCTTTCCTAGAGAGCCAAAGACCCCCTAATTAAGGAATACAGCTTAAGTTACGGTTTAGGGTAGCGCCCCTGAATTTAAGCTATATTCCTAAATTAAGGAATATAGCCTTAGTTATCATATCCAGCCTTGTGTAATTCATCTAGGCTTTATTCCTTAATTAAGGGGTATTGGGCTCTCTGGGTGAAACCCCAGACGGCCGATGTCGATGAGGTGCGCACTTCAAAGGAGTCTTCCTCGCTGAAGCTGGGGTTGGAACTCGACCCACGGTGCCTGGGCTTTAGGAGTTCCTTTCAGGGTTTAGGTTTTGAAGTTTTGGGCTTAAATAAACCCTAAACCCTAAACCCTATGATTTACGATTTTGAGTTTAAAGTTTCAGGGTTTAGGGTCTGGGAGTTCGGGTTGGATGTAAGGTTTGAGGAATAAGGGTTATAGGCCAGTACTATTAGAATGCGGTTTGGGTACACTACAGTATTATTATGGCTGCTATGGCCTTTTTAGATCGTAAGGCTAGGGTTTCCTAATGCTTATCGGGATCAAAGAAGGGTTTCCTTTGCGGGTTCCTTTCTCGATTCCTGTCAAAGGGTTCCTTTGACCACTCCTTACAAAGGGTTCTACAAGGGTTAGCATACGGGTGCGGCTGGATTTAGGGTTTACGGCTCCGGGTTGAGGATTTCATGGTTTAGGGTTCAAGGATTCAGGGCTTCAGGGTTATTGGGTTTAAGATTTTGGGGTTTAGGATGTGCCGGTACGGTCTTAGGGGCAGGGGTTTTGGGTGTGGGGTTCACGGTTTAGTGTATAGGTTCTGCTTCCTTCCGAGACCACACCATTCCTGAGGTCATACGGGGATGCTGTTGATACTTGTTCGGGCCAGTATGTCACTGCCTAAACGGGTCTATAAACCCCAAACCCTACTTAGAGGATCATGGGACTTAGTAAGTAGGTTATAACTGGGGTTATAGTCCCCTAAGTGGGGTTATCCTAATTATAACCTACTAATAAAACCTTACTTACCAAGTCCCACGAGCCTTTAAGTAGACCCTAAACCCTAAACCCTTAAAGGGAGCCCCATTCCAGACCTTAAAAGTACCCCAAACCTTACTTACTAAGTCCCATGAGCCTTTAAGTAGACCCTAAACCCTGAACCCTTAAAGGGAGCCCCATTCTAGAACCCTACATAGTACCCTTAAAAGGAACCTCAAACCTTACTTACTAAGTCCCATGAGCCTTTAAGTATACCCTAAACCCTAAACCCTTAAAGGGAGCCCCATTCTAGAACCCTATATAGTACCCTTAAAAGGAACCCCAAACCTTACTTACTAAGTCCCATGAGCCTTCAAGTAAACGAATACCGAAACTCTTGAACCCTAAACTGTAAGGATCCTGAAGCCCGTAAGTTCCAAGTCCCTGAACTCGTACGCCTCTAAATCTCTAAGCCCCTAAACCCCTAAACCCCAAACCTTAAAATCAAGCCTAAACCCAAACCTAACCCCTAAAACCTCTGAACCCCTGCGCCCGGCCTACTTACAGGCTCATGGGACTTAGTAAGTAAGGTTATAAGTGAGCTTATAAGAAGGATAAACCCACTGAGGGGACTTAAACCCCAAATTATAACCTACTTACTAAAGCCCTGAGGCTTTAAGTAACCTAAACTCCCCCTTATAGAACCCTTAAAGGAACCCATAAAGGAACCCTATACTTAGCCCCTGGACCCCTGCCTGAAAGGTGCGCAACCACGAATCCTAATCCCCTGAACCCCTAAACCATGAATGCTAATCCCCTAAACCCTTTAAAAAAAAAACCTCGAAACCTTAAATGCTCATCCCCTAAACCCTAAACCCTAAACGCTAATCCCCTAAACCCCTAAATGCCTTAAAGGTGTGCAACCTGGCTACACTCCCCCTTATAGAACCCTTATAGATCCCCTAACGGAGCCCTTTAAGGAACCCTACGGCTGATGATATAAATCCTGCATCACCCATAATAAGGAATATACCATAATTCCCATAGTTTAGAATCCTTAAGGTTATTCCCTGGCGCCCTGCCCTAAAAGGTGCGCAACCATGAATCCTAATCCCCTTCCTACTCCCTTATAGATGCCTTAAAGGAGCCCTTTAAGGACAGAACCCTAGTTAGTCCCTGGAGCCCTTTAAGGAACCCTTGAAGGAACCCTACTTGAAGGCTCATGGGACTTATAAGTAAGGTTATAAGTAGGCTATAATTAGGATAACCCCACTTTGGGGACTAACCCCAAATATAACCTACTTACTGAGTCCCATGATCCTTTAAGCAAAAGGTGTGCAACCATGGAGCTGGAAGGCGGCGAGTGCATCACCTTTAAGTTCGGGCATTCCGCACCTTGCCTGCACATCAACCCTGAACCCCTAAGCCCCTGAACCCCTAAACCCCTAAACCCCTAAACCCTAAACCCCTAAACCCCTAAACCCCTAAGCCCTAAACCCTAAACCCCTAAACCCCTAAGCCCTAAACCCCTAAACCCCTAAAACCCTAAACCTTAAACCCTAAGCCCTAAACCCTAAACCCCTAAACCCTAAACCCGAAAAGGATGCTCGCGGCTCTCTCTGTCTTTCTCTATTTATTTAAGGTTTAGGGTTGAGGGTCTTCGTGTTTGTAGGGCCCCCAGAACTTCGGTATTACCAAAGGATTATGGGACTTAGTAAGTAGGATATAATTGGGGTTATAGGTCCCCTAAGTGGGGTTATCCTAATTAAAGCCTACTTATAACCTTACTTACTAAGTCCCATGATCCTTTAAGTAGGCTTCATAATGAGGGTTTGGGGTTTAGGGGTTAGGGTTTAGGGTTTAGGGGGCATTTAGCATCTTGCCTGCACTTCAAGGGATGCTTTAAATGAGAATTTTGGGGTTTAGGGTTCAGGGTTTAGGGTTTGGGGTTCAGGGTTTGGGGTTTGGGGCTCAGGGTGTGGGGTTTGTGGTTCAGGGTTTAGGGTTTAGGGTTCGGGTTTAGGGTTTAGGGGGCATTTAGCATCTTGCCTGCACAAACAAGGATTCTTTATGAGCGTTCTCTGTAAGGGTTCCTTTATAAGGAGGCTTCGGTGTCCCTTGGGGTTTAGGGTTTAGGAGACTTCAACGTCCCTGAATCTAAGGTCTTACAGGACGCTACTGGGAGTTTCTGCAGGGTTCTATGAGGGTCCTTGGTATTTGCATTACTTCAGCATCCCTTGCATATGTGTCTTTTGGTTATGTTTCATGCTATGGTGGAGTGCTTCGACAGGTTAGGCTTCAGGTGAAGTGTGTCCCTGGACTGTAATCTTGCATGCATTCCTCAGGGTACTGGATTTGGTTTGGGATTGCAGGCCGCTTGCAGGACTCAGCAGTAAAGGCAAAGTCTGTGCTTGCTTTCCAAGAGGTTTAATGCTCTCAAACTGCATAAACATAGTCCTTAATCTTCGGCACAATATGACTCTATCTTACGAGTATAATTAAAGTTCAAGACCCCAGAAACCCCTGAAACGATGAAGGGAATTACTGAGTTTATGATTAAAGCTGGTACTATTTCGGGACCTATAGTTCTTGCATGGTGTTGCTATAGCCTCCCTAAGCCCTATTTTATACGCCCTAAACCATAAACCTTAAACGTCTTAGCCGCCGCAAGCCCCCCGCCCTTTTCAACCCTGGCAAAAGCTTACCACCCTCAACCCTAAAAAACTACGCCCGCCCCAAACCCTAAAAACTACACCCTAAGCCCTAAAAGCTACACCCTCAACCCAAAACCCTCAACCCTCAACCCTAAAAGCTGCACCCTGAGATCAGGAGGCCTGCGACCGCTTTGTCATCTGCATGCGGATACTCATCGATCAGCACCTGGGCGCATAGGGCGAAGTTTAAGGCCTTTAAATAGGGTTTTGGGGGGGGATACTGCACTATAAATATAATAATATTGAGGCCCCTATATTCAGGGCGAAGTTTAAGGTTTAGGGTTTTGGATGTAGATTTCGGATTTGGGCCCGTTCGGGGTTGAATTGAGAGGCTAGGATTTGGGATTTAGAGTCTGGGGTGTAGGCTTCAGGAGTAGGCTTTCTTGCTTTGCTTTTGTTGCGGTGGGATCCCCTAAAGACGAAGTTTCCGCTTAATTTCTACCATGGGGTGAGCTACGGGGAACCCCTAAACCCAATCGTTTGTTATGGGTTTGAGGAACCTTAAGGACGAAAAGAACCCTAAAAGGGTTTAGGGTTCATAGTATAATTGTACAGGGCCCCTTCTTTTAAGGGTCATTTGGTCCTTAAGGAATGTGTTGTGCCATGCGTGTGAGCTCTTTTTTTCTGGGCCGGAGAAACTTAGAGGCTGAAGGACTCAGCTTCTAGATGTAAGGTTTAGGGTTTAAGGTTTAGGGTTTAGGGTTAATAAGTAAGGTTATAAGTAGGTTAGAATTAGGATAACCCCACTTAGGGGACATATAACCCAAATTATATGTAAGGCTATAGTCTTATAGGCTGCAAACTCAACTTTTCAACTTTTGGGGTTCTCATAAGGTAGTCGATTCTGAAAGTTTCAACTTTTATTTCCTTGGGTTTTGGGCCAGTGAGTAGTTTGGACAAGAAGTCATACCCGGTTGCTTGTCTAGAGCAACTGTCCGACTCGACTATTAAGAGCAGGCACTCCGAAAAGTGGATAGGGTGAAGCTGAACCACTGGAAGAAGGAATCTATTCTTGAGGGGCTACGTGGGGACTAGCTGTCCCCAACCCCTAAACAATAAAACCCTAAGCCCTGAACCCCCAAAACCTGAAAAAAAAACCCTAAACCCCTAAGCACCCTTGTAGCACCCTTAATTAACTCAAAAGGAGCCCTCAACCCGAAATCTCGGAGAGCTTTCGATGTCTCTGGAAAGCCCCCCGAAACCCCAAACCCTGAACCCTAAACCCAAAACCCTGAACCCTAAACCCTAAACCCCAAAAACCCTAAACCCTAAACCCCAAAACCCTCAACCCTAAACCCCGAAAACCCTAAACCCTCAACCCTAAACCCTAAACCCTGAACCCTAAACCCAAACCCCAAAAAAACCAAAAAACCCAAAAAAAAACCCAAAACCCCAAACCGTGGATCAGGAAACGCCAATGCTACCGCTCCGTCGGCTTCGGAGGAGGCTTCCGCACGAGGGTTTCTTGGGTTTGGGGTTTAGGGTTTGTAGGGTCTGGCGGTTTAGGGTTTGTAGGGTCTGGGGGTTTAGGGTTTGTCGGGTTTGGGGTTTAGGGTTTATGGGGTTTTGGGGGTTTAGGGTTTATAGGGTTTTGGGGGTTTAGGGTTTGTAGGGTTTGGGGTTTAGGGTTTATTGGGTTTTGGGGTTTAGGGTTTATTGGGTTTTGGGGTTAGGGTTTAGGGCTTATACCCTAAACCCTAAACCCTACTTGGAGGCCCTTTTGACTTGGTAAGTAGGGTTAGTAAGGTGGGTTATGGGGCATTATAATAGGGTTTCTAAGGGATACTAAGTAGACTTACTAAGTCAAAAGGGCCTCTTACAGTAAGCAGCCCTAGACCCTAAAAAACCGTAAGGGGTCGTTCATGGGCCTTGCCATGGCTCTCGTTCGTCGTGTTCTTGCTCTTCGGATTCATCGTTTTGCGCGGCATGTTTTATGACGTCGCAGTCGCTCTGCTGTCCTGTCGTGTTGATTTGAGGAATGTTCGAAGAACGACTATGGAAATGCCAATCGCCGCCAGGATTCTCTTCTGGCTGGCACCTCCTGCATTCCGTGCGGTTCGTGCCTTTGCAATGCCGTCAGGCAGTGGAAACAGTACCACTGCTCACGTGTTTGCTGCAGTCTCTTTGGCGGAGTTACTCATGAGAAGGATGCCGCCTTCTCGTCGATTGCAGAGGATGCGGATGTCGATGGTACTCTATCTTCCATGCTCTTGTCTGAGGAGGATGGTGATGATAAGCCGAGGACCATGAATCTTACGAACGAAACTGTTAGGCAACGTCGTCAGTACTTTTAGGCTCATGGGACATAGTAAGTAGGTTATAGCTGGCGTTATAAGTCCCCTAAGTGGGGTTATCCTAATTATAACCTACTTATAACCTTACTTACTAAGTCCCATGAGCCTTCAAGTAGGCAACGTCAGTACTGGTTGAGCAAGTTCGAGACCAACTAGAAGGCAATGCGCGATCTTGGAGTGCAGTCTCCAAGCATGGTGATGCTGATCCACGAACCTGCGAATCTGTCGGCCCGCTAGGGTTCCTTTTGAGGGTATCGGCTCGGGGAGTTTGTATTCGTGTAGAAACCAGCTAATTGCGCAAAAATAGGCTGTTGAAGCCTACACCTTGCAGGGATTCGGCAACCAACAGTTTATGTTTGGGTTTTTTTTGTTTAGGGCTTGGGGGTTTAAGCATGTTTATCTCATCTTCTGTGTCCAACGGGTATCTGTTTTGGTCACCTTTTGAGGTTGCAACATCCAGCGTTTCTGGACATGTGAGTCATTTCTCGAGATGCTTCAAGACTTTTCGACCAATGGTTTTCAGTTTGAGGTGGATTTAAGCTCGGGGGTTTCGAGATTTGCGGAGTCTGCGGAGCAGGATTTAGTATTCAATTTGGATTAGGATTGTGCGTCTAGGGCTGATAGCTTCGTATACAGCAGGGATGAGGATCTGAATCCCGTTTGTTTAGCATCTTCATGGGGTCAACCCGAGGTCAATCTTTTTACCCGAAGCTCATTCAGTGCACCCAAATCCGGCAGCATCTTGAAACACAGCTCGAGGTTTCAGTGTTTAGGCTGTGAGATGCTAGGCTTGGTGCTGTCAGGGTTTAGCTTTATAGAAGCTGTATTGAACCCTTGAAGTAGAATTAAGAACCTGTGTTAGGACCTGTATTCAACCCAGAAGCCTTACAGAACCCTTGTACAACCAAACATCGCGAATATAGCAGTAAACTTTCAAGCCTCAACATCGAACCCTAAACTCCTAAACCCGAAACCCTAAACCCCTAAAATCGAGCCCTAAACGCCAGACCAAAACCCTTAACCCTAAACCGATCGAGTGTTTGTGTGATTTTCGCTTTCTATGAGTGCCTTCAGTTCGGCCGTCGAGATCTCGGGGATGCTTGGGGTTCAGGGCCTTGGGCTTTAGGGTTCTTCGGAGTTCTTAGGACTCTATGGTCTCCATAAGGTTCTAGAATCAGAAGGGCTTCACAGGGTTTGGGGGGTTTATGGTTTAAGTTTAGGGGCTGTTCAAGAGTTTTGTTTTTTTTTTGGGGGGGGGTTTGGATTGTGGGCTACGGGGTTTGTGCCAAGACCCTGTATGACCTTGCTACCTTGAGGCGGGGCACCTGTGCAGCGGCTGCAGAAATCATCCAGCTCCGTCAGCTGCTCCCTCTGAAAGCCGAGGGACTATGGTTCTGCATACACAAGACTTTCATGAGCTGTACAAGGTGATCCAGGTCTGATGTTTGAGTTAGTTGTGCCTTGCTGCAGTCACCGGACGGGTATAGTTGTCTCCAGCAAGTTCACTTTCTAGGTCCCCAAAACCCCATGAAAACGAGCCGAACAAAACTCAGAATAGAAAACTACCCAGTTAGCTTTGTTACCCTAAACCCTAAACCAATGAACCCTAAACCCCTAAACCCTAAACCACGAAACCCTGCATGCTTTGTCACACTCACCTTTAGAATGTGCTTGGAGTTGAAGGAAGAGCCCAGAGCTCAAAAAGACGTTCCAAGGTGAGGTTATAGCTCCGGGCCATTTCAAAGCATCAGTGTTTTTTGTTTCGCATTTCTTATTATGCATAATACAAATATAAATATCAGTATAAATAAAAAAGTATATATATACAATATATATATATATATATATGTACATGTATATGCACGCAGATTTGCATAGTTGTTGCTCTTTGTTCATAGGCTTCTCTATGTTGCATTCAGTCTGTTTCGTGCTTATTTAGGCACTTGCCCCCAAAATCGCCACGGCGAGCGAAGACCGGAAGCTGAGGCAAGCAGTCTGGCGACTCCAAAGCAGGGCCTAATGCAACACAAGTGCTGCTTGTTCGCAGGTAATGTAGGAACCTGATTAAGAAATCTTGGGCCTTTATTAGGGTTCCTTATATGAATCCTGCTATTTTTGGTGCAATAGGGCCAGGGTTTCTTAATCAGGTGCTGCTTGTCTGTCTGGTGCTTAGTAGGGAATGGGGGAATGGATCCCTATAGTAGTCCCAAAATATCCCCAATAATAGTCCCCATAACCCATTCCGCCATTCCCTACTAAGAACCAGACAACTATTCGCAGGTACCGTGCGGTTGTTGTAAGACCACACATGATGGTGCTATGGCGTTCTTATATACGGTTTTCGGATGTAGGGCTTTATGGGTTGGCGGGTTAGGGTTTAGAGTCTACTCTAGGATTAACCATTCGATACCATGTAGTGAAAGAAAGCGCCCTAAAGCCTCATCCTAGTATATACTGAAGGCTGCTGCATGGGTTTGCGGCGTAGACGGTTTTTTGTTGTGGATTTTGGATCTTGGGCAAGTATCTGCATCAGGTTCCAGGTAGTGTTCCTATTCAGCACTGATCCGGTTTTAGAAACGGAGAAAAGGAACTAGACAGTAACCTCAATCCACATCGGGCATGCCGCTTAACTTCGTATACAGCTAATGTCTGTATACCTTAACCTACACACCCGACTTTTTTGTAGGTTCGTAGTATAGACCTTAATATGAAATTTATAGGGACCCTACAAAAAAGTAGTAGGTTAAGGTACCCCTGCACCCCAGAACCCTCAACCCCAAGCACTGAACCTTGAGCCGCAAATCCTAAAAGTAGGTAAGCCCTGCCTCGCTAGTCTAGACAGTCAAAACCGTGATACGCCATCGTCGTAAACCGAGAACCCGGGACCCGGCACTCTGATAATACGGGGCTTCATAGCTAGAAGAGGGTTGTCAGATATAGTGGCTATAAGGGGATGTCATCACGAATTATACAGACCTCCGCGCTGAGTCGTTATTCTTTTCCCTGTTTGCCCGACCTTCGGGTAGGGGTTCGGGGATTCCAACGTTCTACCCATCCAAAGACCAGTGCGAAACCCTAAACCCTAAACCACCTAAACCCTGAAACCTGAGCAGTTTGGTAGGGTGTCGCTTTAAGCGCCCCTCGTTGTTTTGGAGGTGTTTCCGAGCGGTTTTGTGGACCACAGCGCAAGTTTAGGGTTCAGAGTTTAGGGTTTGCTTAAAGGCTCATGGGACTTAGTAAGTAAGGTTTAGGGTTCCTTTTAAAGGTACTATATAGGGTTCTACAGTAGGGTTCCAATTAAGGGTTTAGGGTTTAGGGTCTACTTAAAGTTAAAGGCTCATGGGACTTAGTAAGTACGGTTATAAGTAGGTTATAATTAGGATAGCCCCGCTTAGGGTACTTATAACCCCAATTATAAACTTACTAAGTCCCATGATCTCTAAGTAGGGTTGATTGAAGGGTTCCGGGTTTAGGCTTCAATTTAACCGGGCTCCTTCAAGGTTTCCAGTAAGGGGTTCTTTTCACGTTCCTTGTAAGGGATCCTTTCAGGGTTTAGGGTGCCCAGAGACTCCAATATCCCTTAATTAAGGAATATTCCTTAAATTATAGTAGGATCCCTAATATAATTTAAGGGATATTCCTTAAATTTTATTAGGGATCCTACTATAATTTAAGGAATATTCCTTAATTAAGGGATATTGGAGAATTTTATTAGGGATCCTACTATAATTTAAGGAATATTCCTTAATTAAGGGATATTGGAGTCTCTGGGTGGGTTTTATTTTTCTGTGCTGGCGCCAAGGTTGATTGAGGAGTTTGCCGCTTGGCCAGCATTCAGTCCTGAGTCACCCCGCAACCTTTAAACAGTATACAGTAGAAGCCAGAAAGTTGGAACATCATTCTCCTCGTGCCCTTAGAGTAAAGTATAGGGAATCCCAGCAAGAATAATCCTAAATCAACGTTCCGACTTTCTGGGGTTCACTATAGTTGGTTTAACATTTCGGGTTTAGGGTTCAGGATTTCGTTTTTTGGGCGGGTGATGGTTTCGGAAGGGTTTCGAGGTTTGAGTGTTATTATCTGACCTTACAGGAGCAACTTGTTAGACGAGAAGAGTTGGAAGTTCTCCGGATTACGAAGTAATACGAAGCAGACTTCACAGCCCAACACTCCCAAGTCTTGCATCAGACTTTCGCAAACCTTAGATTTCCTAATGCCTAAACCCTGACCACGAACACTCGGATTAAAATCTTAACCTGCTTGGATCTTACGCCCCCGAACCCCGGACCCTAAGCTCAAACCGTGCACCCTTGACTTAAACACTACCCACCCGAAACCACGAACCTCAAATGAGAGCTCAGACCCAGGTGCGAGTCATGATGGGCGGCTGCGAGGTGGCTGTTCTCAGCAAACAGGGCAAGCAGAAAGTGTCGCTTGGCTTGGTTCCTAAGCAGCCTAGCCCTTGTTTGGGATTGACTTGACTCCGATCCCACCCGAAAAGTCCAATATAGGTGCCCAAATACTAGCAGTCTTCCCAACACCAGATTGCATACCCAGAGAGCCCCAAACCCCTAAATTAAGGAATGTGCCTTAAACTATAAGAGTCTTCATATCATGTAGTAAGCTATATTCCTTAATTGAGGGGTATTGGGCTCCCTGGATGCAGTATACAGTAATATAGACACCCGCACAAATGTGTGTTCAGTGTGCTAGATAGGCCCTATAAATCCCTATACTTTTATGAGCCTGCAAATGTCTATTTGCTGAGAATATTCCCTTGCAGTCCGGATGTGGTTACACTATACCCTAAAGTTAGCCCCATTGTAAATTGTAATTGTCGTGGCCCGTATAATGAACCTCACAATCCTGTATCACATTTACGAACCTGTGAAAACTCACAAGACCCTATACAACCCTATAGAAATCCTAGAAAGCCCTGCCTAACTTTCTAGGCCCCGTGTAGTACACTAGGTTCTTGAGTAGTACCCTTTTGCCCTTTTTTTTGGGGGTCTCCCTCTTGAAACAAAATAGTAGGAAAAGGGTACCCTTATAATAAAGGGGCTTTTCAGGAACCTAGGCAAGTCCCAGGAAACTCTCTCTCGACGCTGACCTTACAGCACTGTCGGTGAAGGCCAAAGCAGCTTGACCGGCTAAAGGGTTTAGGGTGAAGGCCAAAGCAGCTTGACCCAGCGTCGGGTTTGAGTGCTGCTTCGTGCTATCTGGTTCTACCTTCCACTATCATAGCCTACTTTCTGGTAGGCTCTTCTGACAAGGCAAAGCGTCAGACTTATCGGCTCGGGGGTTTTATGGCCTGTTAGTGCGTCTCCGCATTAGTTCGGCAGGTTGCTGGAGTTTGGGCTTCAGGGTCAATGGGTTGAGGGTTTGCAGTGCGGAGTTGTTTTTTTGGCTGCGGCCTGCCGGCCTGCCTGTGCAAGCTGGTCTTTTTACAGCGAGAGGTATGTAAGCTTTGTGAGATCAAAGGCTTTAAAGAGCTTTCACTATCGCACGAACCCTATACCCCGACCCCTGCCCCCNCCCCCCCCCCCCCCTCAACGTTGAAAACACCGAACGCCGACAAATTCTGCAGACTTTGCAAAACCCACATGCCGTACACAAACTACCCGAAATCCACAAAGAACGATTCTCGTGTTCGATTGTTCGATAGATTTCTATAGACACACCAAAAGCCGCCCAAATCCCAAATTGGATGCTACCCAAACCCTCAACTCTAAGCTATTTCAGCTCTATACCCTACTTAAAGGATCATGGGACTTAGTAAGTAGGTTACAACTGGGGTTATAAGTACCCTAAGTGGGGTTATCCTAGATATTTCCTACTTATAACCTTACTTACTAGGTCCCATGAGCCTTCAAGTAAACTCTGAACCCGGAACACTGTACCCCCAAACCCTACAACATCCTTGTAGAACCCTTGTAGAGCCTTGTTAAAGGAAACATAAGCCCTAAAACCTTCTAATCCTTAAACTTTCCTGAAGCCTAAGCCCCAACCTCTGAGCCTTAAGCTCGAAACCGCAAACTCAGAAGCCCACTTTAGAACCCTTATCAAAGGACCCGAATTTAGAGAGTTTACCCATATAGATATTATAGAGTCGTTCTTTAAGGAACCAATTTAAAGGAAACCCTAAACCCTAAACCCTAAACCCTAAGACGAAGCCGAGGATGGTTCTCGCAAGGACCTGCTCTTTTCCAAGGCAGGGGTCCCTGCTGGGGTTTTAGTTTGGGGGTTTAGGGCTTTAGGGCTTTAGGGTCTTATTTTGGGGTTATGGTGCTTAGTGTGTTGGGCTTGGGGACCGGGTATTATGGTGATTTGCGGCCTTATACGCGTGTTCGAAGTTCGAAGGCTTTGGGTGTTCCATCTGGCTCTTGGGTAGGTTTCAGGGGTTATGGTGTAGGGTTTCGGGTTTTGGGTTTATGGTCTCCTTTATTGGGAATCTCCAAAGATTGTTTGCTTACCTTCTATGCGGGCGTGGATTTTGGCTTAGGACGACCTGTGCTTCAAAGGACCTAATAAGTGTCAAGTGCCATATTGGGATTCATCTTAAAGGGATCGGGCATGAGGTACGGTCATTTGGAGGCCGACTCCTAAACTCCAGTATACATTGGCGCTCCCCCAACTTCATGAATCGTGCTCTCGCCTCAGTGCAGCGGGTACCTTGTCTTGTTTTGTGGTGGAAATCGCGCTCCCACTTGCGCTTGTCCCAAAGCTTGCAGTCGGTTACGGGCACGCCAATATTGAGCTATTAGTTTCGAAGCTGTTTTAACACTGGGTCGGCCAGGAACACGGAGTGACCGGTTTTGGTGTGGCAGTTTAGCGTCCACGGCGTCACCATTGTGGGTTTTAGCGATGAGGCTTCAGGGTACTGTCTCCCCAAACCCTGAATCCTAAACCCTCAATCCTTCGCCGCCTAAACCCTAGACCCTTATAAATCCTAAATGCCGAACCTTAGGCCCTTAACCCTTTTCCCTTCGATCTGCGCAAGGTCAAGGCGGTTCATGTCGGAAGTGCGGCAGAGGCACTACAACTAGGCCCGATGCTCCCATCTCTTTGTGGGGAAAGGGCTTGGAGTCTTCGTTTCGTTTTAGGGATGTTTACTTAAAGGCTCAGGGGAATTAGTAAGTAAGGTTATAAGTTATAAGGAGGTAATACCCCCACTTAGGGTACTTATAACCCCGTATAACCTACTCACTTAGTCCATGATCCTCCAAGTAGGGTTTAGGGAAGTAATGAGTTTGGTTCCTGAAGCCTGGCCCTAAACCCTTAACCCGAAACCTTGAACCCTAAACCCTAAACCCTATTAAACCCTAAATCCTAAGCCCTAAACCCCCATACCCTAAACCCTACCTAGACCCCCCAACTACCCTCAATTATACCCTAAATACCCACTATTAAGGACCATAAGGGCTCCATTAAAGGGCACTTGGGGGGTCCTGGTAAACCCTCAAGCTGCTTCCTTCAGCATTCTGTGGCTCAAGCCTGAATCCGCTCTCAGCCCATCATGTTACTCTGACAACCCGGAGACTCCAATACCCCTTAATCAAGGAATACCTTAACCTACCAAACCCTACTTTTTTGTGGCAAGCTGGACACCGTCTTGGTCATTCTAGCGGTAATTCTTCATGTGCAAATCAGGCATTACCAGGGCGTTGATACTTATTTGCTTTTCTCTGATATTCAACAGGCATTTGACACCGCAAGTCATGACGGCACGCTTTTTTCCGCGTATTTGGCAGGGGTGGTTGAGGTAGAGTGGCGCCTGCTGAGCGATTTTCTTGCAATGGACACCGCAAACATCATGCTAGCAGGACTCTTGTCTCAGATGTTGACGCTTCGCGCGGGCTTCCCGCAGGGTCGGAAATTCAGTGTCCATGTCTTTACGGCTTTGCTTAAGCATTTTGGAGAAATTCTGCTCACTCAGTGCTCTCCGTCGCAGACCTTGCTACCGGATTTTGCTGCAGATGCCATCTCAGGGTTGTGGGCGGCACTAACCCCTGCACCAAACGATGCCTCGTTGAGTGGGTTGGGTGAGCAGCCCAGCTTGCAGCAAATAGCAATGGCTGTCACTCAGGCACCATCGCCGACGGAAGCGCGCAGACTTGCAATTCATTTGCTTTCTAGAGTACACGATCGTCAGCAACGCGCACAATGTGTAGAGATGATGCGGTCCCTTGCCCTAGGCCCGTTGCTGTTTGTGGATGATGTGGTGACGCCGTTTGCTACCGATCGTGATGTCCAGCATGCCGTGGTTCATGGGCTTGGGGCGTATTCTCGCTTTGCCAACGCTCAGTTCAACATGGGACCTACCAAGACGGCAGTTTTGAGCTGCATGGACTCCCCTCAAACTAGCCTTGATGCTCTTGCCTGTGAGTCCTACAAACTGCTAGGGGTCACGATTGATTCCCAGCTCTCCTTTGCGAAGCGCGCCAAGCAGACTGTCCAGATCGGGAAAGCTTTGTTTGAAGAACTTTAGCTACTGATGAGGGAACTGGGCTTGCCACC
>BGNK01002643.1:59991-87644 GCA_003297005.1 Symbiodinium sp. clade A Y106
CGTACTGCGCAGCTCAGAGTGGAAACTGGCCAAGGTATGGGCCTTTGCCAGGTTGACAGGAACCTGGCCCCTCAGTTTGCTGTCTGAGTCACAGCCCCTGGAGAAGCTGGAGTGTTGCCCTTTCTGTAACCAAGGCGATGTTATGATACGGCATGCTTTGTGTGAGTGCTCAGGAACTGCAGCGCTGTTTGTGCAAACAGGGCTCGCGCTTCATGGCACTAGAAGGGTGGACGGGGACCTGCTCCTGCAGATGTTGTTCCATTCCACGGCGGACTCTCACATTGATGCGGCGAGGATCCGCTATGTGGGTCGGGCCTTGACAGCCACCATGGATGAATATCTGCAGGTCGTTGCATCTGTTAGTGGTATCGCGCAACCCACCCTTGCCCCCTTGCCCAGCATTCTTGTTCGGGGAAGCGGGCTAATGTGAGATGCAAGATGCAAGATTATAAACCCTAATATGGAATTTATGGCGACCCTACTTTTTTGTAGGTTTTGGTAGGTTAAGGTATTCCTTAATTAAGGAATATTGGAGTCTCTGGGAACCTAAGGGCCGGATGAGAAAATTGAACTATAGAACCCTTAAGTATAGATCCCTAAGCCCTAAACCCTAAAGGAAAAATTTAAGGAAGCCTAGTTACTAAGTCCCATGATCCTTTAAGTATCCTAATGAGGTACCCAGAGACTCCAAAACCACCTTAGTGATAACATCCCGTAGTTGTTTCTATAGAGCTTTCTATATAATTGGTGGTTGTCAAAATTATGGTCCCTTTTTGGGTCCTTCCTATAATACGGCACCTAATATTTAGGGTACCCAAAAAGAGGCCATAATTTTGACAACTACCGATATAGTATTATAATCTACCCCCAAACGCTACTCAGATTAATCGTGGCCTGCACAGTGCATTTTCAATTCTAAGCGCCCCGCTTTATGTCGATTACATTCTTGGGAATGTCTGGGCGGGGATTTGTGCGGATGGGAAATACATCTAGACATCGGAGCCCCCGCAGAAATACTCGTAAAATTTCATAAGAGTTTAGAGATCGACCCTCCCCGAGGCAACAGAGGCCCGACATGTTCGCATGTTAGCCATGAAATGATCCAGTTCTGGCATCGCCGTAATGTCGTTGACCGTTGAGGTAAGCCTCATAAGTGGCAAGACGGTGTCGCTGCAGACACAAGGGGACGAAACCGTGGAATCGCTGCGCGTGCGTGCGCAGAAAGCCCTCGGAGCTGGCAAAGGTCGACTCTTGGACTCCATTGGAGGCGTTCTTGATGGGGGAGCACCGCTACAAAGAGCCAGGCTGCAAAGTGTGGAGGCGAATGCGGAGCCGGTGCGCCTTACCTTTCAAGTTCGAAGAGTCAATATCTGCAGCGGCAGATGGGGGGCTTTTGCTGCAATCCTGGGGGATGGGTCCGCCGTGGCCTGGGGCGATGCTCGCTTCGGCGGTGACAGCAACTCCGTGCAAGATCAGTTGAAGAATGTGCAGCAGATTCATGCGACCAGGTTTGCCTTTGCTGCGATCCTTGAGGATCGCTCCGTGGTGACCTGGGGCGATGCTGGCTTCGGTGGGGACAGCAGTGCTGTGCGAGATCAGTTGAAGGATGTGCAGCAGATTCAAGCATCTGAGCGAGCCTTTGCTGCGATCCTTTCAAACGGCTCCGTGGTGACTTGGGGCGATGCTGATTTCGGTGGTGACTGCAGTGCTGTGCGAGATCAGCTGAAGGATGTGCAGCACATTCAAGGAAATTACTGGGCCTTTGCTGCGATTCTGGGTGATGGCTCCGTCGTGACCTGGGGCGATGCTCGCTCTGGTGGGCACAGCAGTGCTGTGCGAGATCAGTTGAAGGATGTGCAGCACATTCAAGCAACTGAGCGAGCCTTTGCTGCGATCCTCGGGGATGGCTCTGTGGTGGCTTGGGGCAATGCCGAGTTCGCTGGTGACTGCAATGCCGTGCGAGATCAGATAAAGAATGCACAGCAGATGCAAGCAACTCACTGGGCCTTTGCTGCCATCCTTTTGAATGGCTCCGTGGTGACCTGGGGTCATGCTGGCAGGGGTGGTGACTGCAGTGCTGTGCGAGATAAGTTGCAGGATGTGCAGCAGATTCAAGCAACTGAGAGGGCCTTTGCTGCGATCCTGGGGGATGGCTCCGTAGTAACCTGGGGCGAGTATCGCGTCGGAGGTGACTGCAGAGCTGTGCGAGATCAGTTGAAGGATGTGCAGCACATTCAAGCAACTGAGCGGGCCTTTGCTGCGATCTTGGAGGATGGCTCCGTCGTGACCTGGGGCGAAGCTGCCGCCGGTGGTGACAGCGGGGCTGTGCGAGATCAGCTGAAGAATGTGCAGCAGATTCATGCAACTGATGAGGCCTTTGCTGCGATCCTTGAAGATCGCTCCGTGGTGACCTGGGGCGATGCTGGTTTCGGCGGTGACAGCGGTGCTGTGCGAGATCAGTTGAAGGATGTGCAGCAGATTCAAGCAGCTGAGCGGGCCTTTGCTGCGATTCTTTGGGATAACTCCGTGGTGACCTGGGGCGATGAGTGCTTCGGCGGTGACTGCAGAGCCGTGCGAGATCAGCTGATGAATGCATAGCAGGTTCAATCAACTGAAGGTGCCTTTGTTGCTGTCCTCGTCCCCTGGGTCACCTCCCTAAACCCTAGACCCTAGGGGAATGGCTCCGTCGTCACCTGGGTCACCTGGCGGGTGTAGCTTTCGGTGGCTACCTTCGCGCTGTGCAGGATCGGCTGAACTTTTTACGAGCCGCAAGCGAAACAGTTCGATACCCAGAAAGCCCAGTACCCCTTAATTACGGAATATACCTTTATGAGGGGCTTCATATTATGGTATAACCTATACTCCCTAGTACATGCTTGTGCAACGCTCTGCGTTCTGGCGCATTCCATCATCTTCCCTGCACGTTCCTATAGGGGCCTTATAGTATACTATTTTGGTGGATTATTATACTTATAGTATATACTGGGCCCCAAAACCCTATTCTAATTATTAAGGCCCCTATCTTATGCTGCCTCGAATTGGGCTTCCAATAAGCATGCCAAGGTCCTTTCATAGCGAGTACTTAGAGGATCATGGGACTTAGTAAGTAGGTTATAATTGGGGTTATAAGTCCATTAAGTGGGGTTATCCTAATTGTAACCTACTTATAAACTTGCTTACCAAGTCCCATGAGCCCATGAGCCTTTAAGTAGACCCTAAACCCTAAACCCTATCCTAGAACCCTATATAGCACCCTTAAAAGGAACCCCAAACCTTACTTACTAAGTCCCATGTGCCTTCAAGTATCCCGACACTTCAGACCCTGAACCCCTAGCGGTTTAGGGTTTAGGGCTTTGGGTTTAGGGTTTAGCGGTTTAGGGTTTAGGGTTTAGGGTTCAGGGCTTCGGGTTTAGGGTTTAGGGCTAGGTCGTGATAGCTTGTGATGATAGCTTCGTATTACGTTTTGCAGTGGACCTAGACCCTCCCTCTACCCTCTATGAGACCCTAAATGCCCACTAGACCCTAAGCCCTCAACTGCTCACATGAAAATCTTCTAGCAAGGGTCGGAGCTCGACTTCAGTATCTAGGGCTGAGGACGTCGGGTATAGGGCCCGAGGCTTTAATTTTTGGGAGTTTCCGAAAATAGGGGACCCTAATATAGTACCCTAAATAGTAGGATCCTTATTATAAGGACCCCCAAATAAGGCACCCCCCTATTTTTCGGAAACTGCCATATACCTATACCTCTTTTTGAGGGTACAAGGAAGCTCCTGGGAGGCTGCAAGTTCGAGATTCAGGTTTGTAAAGATGCCCGTGCTTTAAGGACCCTTAAGAGCTCTTATAAGGGATATTCTGAAAGGGTCACTTAAAGGCTTCCTTAAAAGGGATCTATAGGGTTTATAGGGTTTCAGGGATTCTAATATACCTGATATACCTTAAGGACGAAAAGAACCCTAAAAGGGTTTAGGGTTCATATACCTCATAGGGATTCATAGTACAATTGTACAGGGCCCCTACTTTTTTTAAGGGTCATTTGGTCCTTAAGGTGCCTGTCCCTATTTCGTTTACTCGTTTCGTAGGTCACAGAAGGGATCATCAGTTCAGGGAGGCTGAACTGGGATTCCGGAGTGGCATACGTGAATACTGTTTAAGGTACCCGTACCTTAAAGGAAACCATTATGACATGAAAGTTTGTGTTTTTCTTCTTGGTTACTTCAAAGCCCAACGACCCAAGGGCTTTGACGTCTAAACCCGTTCATGAAGCCGTGGCGAGTCTTTGGTCTATGGGCTTACACACACATAGAATGGAACACCTGAAGTCCCTAAACCCTAATTTAGGGTTTAGGGCTTAGGGTTTAGCGCTTAGGGTTTAGGGTTTAGGGTAGGGTTTAGGGCTTAGGGTTTAGGGTCCCTAAACCCTAAGCCCTAAACCCTGAACCTTAAACCGATGTTCCCAGGCAGTTGCCTGTTCTTAAGGTGCCAAGTCGCCAATCTACAGGAAATCAACCGCAATCTTTGCAGGCCGCCCAGAAGCACCCTATGCCATTTATGTGGGCATCTCTTCATTAACGCAGAACCATAGGACAAAGAAGCCCCAGGATACTGCTGTACCTAGCTTCCGGAACTACTGCAAGCCCTGAACCTCAACGGTCAGCTCGCTAAACCCGAAACGCTAAACCCTACTATACGGGCCTAGATAACTACCTATACTATTTTGGGGGTTCCTTACCATAACTGGTATAGTGGGCCTCAAAACCCTATTCTAATTACTAAGGCCTCTATATTAAACGCTAAACCCTACACCCTAAACTTCCAACCCCCAAGGAGTTTCGTGGTCGTAACTAGAGGGTTTAGGGTTTGGGGTCTGCGGCATGTCTATTACGTAATATAGGAACCTGACTCAGAAACAATGGGCCTTTATTCCTAGGGTTCCTACTATTTTGGGGTTTTAGGCTCAGGGTTTCTTAATCAGGTTCCTACATTAATCTTGAACAGCAGAGATGCAAGACGAACCTTCAGCCTAAGTAAGGATACATTCCGGATAAGCACAGTTAGGGCACTAATGACCCCAGTTAGAACTCGGCTACCCTAAACCCTAAACCGTAAACCCTAATTGGGGGACTTATTATATTATAGCCCCGATTGCAACGCAGTTTCTATCTCCCTGGAGCCCTCAAGTAACTTGCGGATCGAGAGCCATTGATGTCTCTTGGAGGTCTGGGTCCATGTGCCGTACAAGGTTATCTTTGATTTGTAGAATTTCGGATTGAGTGGTACTCTAGACCACAAGCCGCAGGATTTCCGGGTGTAGAGGTCCATATTTAGCAGAAGGGTCAAGCCGCCAACAGCTAGGGCTCCGTACCTAAATCTGAAACCCTAAACCCTCAACCCCTAAACCCTAAACCTTTAAACCTTAAACCGTAGAGTCTAGGATCTGGGACCCTAAACCCTCAGCTCTACGCAGGGTGTACATCCGAGAATGACCCTACATCCTGTATCCAGAAAAAAGGCTCATCAACTTCAAATTGGGTTAGGGTTTCAGGGTTTAGGGTTTAAAGTAAGGGTTTAGGGTATGGGATTCAAGGTGTGGGGTCACACAGAACTCCAGTAAGTTGGAACATAGGTTAAGGATGTTCAGGGCTGGGATCTAAGGCATGAGGATAATGATGTTCCAATTTTCTGGTTTCTACTTTAATTTAAGCGTTTAGGGTTAAGCGCGGACTCGTTCCAGGTGTTCGCATGGATGAGTTCTGTGCCGTGCTCGAGTTGAGCTCAGGCTGTGTTGGTCCCAAACCCTAAACCCAGAGCCCTAACCCCAAACACTAAACCGGCCTAAAACTGCAAACCTCGGTTTTGACACCCAAGGCTTAAACCTTGAACCTAAACCCTCAACCATCAGCCTGTAAACCCAACAACTTGCACCCTCAATCACAAACTTGTTTTCAGAACCCCAGGGCTCAATAGGAAAAACCAGGGGTTTAAGATGTTTGAAGGGCTTGTAGCGATCCAGGGCGTCCTTGATCCGTAGTCCCTGAAAGTGTGGTTTTTAAATCGGCCCTAAACCCTAAACCCTAAACCCTAAGACCCTAAAACCCTAAAACCCTAAAACCCTAAAACCCTAAACCCTAAAACCCTAAAACCCTAAAACCCTAAAACCCTAAAACCCTAAACCCTAAACCCTAAAACCCTAAAACCCTAAAACCCTAAACCCTAAACCATGATTCTCCATTTCAACAGCGGTGGTGTTGGCCATATTTCGGCTTTGGGGATCCGGAGCTTAGGGGTTTGAGGGCATACTTGGAGGATCACGGGACTTTGTAAGAAACCCTCGGGTTCCTTTAAAGGGATCCTTTAAGGGATCTACAAGGGGTTCTATAAGGGGGAGTTTAGGTTAGTTAAAGGATCATGGGACTTAGTAAGTAGGTTATAATGATAGTTAGGGTTATAAGTCCGCTAAGTGGGGTTATCCTAATTATATCCGACTTATAACCCTACTTACTAAGTCCCATGAGCCTTCAAGTAGTGTAGGAACCGAGCTATGAAGTAGGGCACCCCCTCATCCTACATCCCCTAAACCCTAAACCCTAAACCCTACCCAAAACCCTAAACCCTAAACCCTAAACCTTAACCGCAGCTGTCAGTTCCATCATCCCTACACCTTGAACCCCTCTAGACCCTGCGACACTAAGCCCTCAACCCTTGCGTGGAACCCTCAACTTGTATCACCCTCGAGGACTGGGTGTGCGGAATTTAGGTTAAGAATTTGGGGTTTAGGGTTTCCAGGTCGTTCGGTGGTATTCTTGTTTGCTTCTTGGTTTCTAGGTCCGACCTTTGCTCGGGTTCAAAGGGTTTAGAAAGTTTCGGGCTTGAGGGTTTAGGGATTAGGGCTCCGGGTTGAGGGTCTAGGAATTAGGGCGTTGGGGTCTCGCAAATCCGTCACTCTAGGAACATACCTTAATTCAGACTAATGACAGTCAAGTACTTTGCGGCACTGCTCATCTGTATAGAGGCGACTGAATCATCGTGGTGGGACTCCTGTAGTGTTCGAGCAGGCTGATACTCAGCCGAGTTGTGTGGCTGAGATGCATGTTTATGCTGTGGTTTTCGCTGAGTAAAGAAGCCTAAATCATTACCCACACTTTTTTGTAGGGCTCCTATAGAAATCACACTGCGAGAACGTATTCGTTTATGACGGCCCCGACATTATTTGCAGTCACTGCCAGTGTCGGCGGCGACGATTGCGAATTCTATCGCAGCCTTGCTCGCCGAAATAGAAATTCAAAAGCTTAAGTTTCGACATGCGAAATGTCATACAACTGGCCATGCTTTACTATTCCGCTCTTGGGTACGCGTTTGGTTGGTTCCTCTTAGTGTTATGCTTCCTTAGAGGGGGTACCACAGATTGTGTTCATACTTTCCCATGGGCTGAAAAGGGACTTAGTAAGTAAAGTTATAAGTAAGGTTTCGGGTTCCCTTTAAGGGTACTATATGGGGTTCTACAATAGGGTTCCCTTTAAGGGTTTAGGGTTTAGAGTCTACTTAACTTATTAAAGGCTCATGGGACTTAGTAAGTAAGGTTATAAGTAGGTTAGAATTAGGATAACCCCAATTATGGGACTTTTCAGCCCAATTATAATCTACTTACTGAGTCCCAGGATCCTTTAAGGAGTTCAGAACCGCCGAGAATCCCTCCCTCAGCGCCCCGAGCTTCCTCTTGCTGCAGGTGACTGTCTCACTCTCCGCTTCCCGAAAAACGAGGCCAGCCAGGGTTCAGTGTAGAGGTCTGAATTAGTTATAGTAGGACCCAGAGTAGGCCCTTATTCCCTCTTTTTAGGGTTTGGGTTCCCTTCCTTAGAAGCCCCTATAAACCAAAAAGGGCACCCTTTTTATTCCTAGGTGGCTCTTGGGTCTAGGTTATAGTTATAACATGCTCTTGCAAAACAGGTTTGGGGAAACCCCAAAACGCTGTCCTAATTAATCAGGCCACCATATTCACCTAGGGGCCAAGGTTTGGTTTAGGATGGAGCCGCGTGCCCTAAACCCTATAAACTGGGCTTTGGAGTACCATACTTTAGTACTTTTTTTCTTAAAGAAACCATTATGAAATAAAAGTTTATACTTTTTTATCCCTGGTTACTCAAAAGCCCAGTAAACCGCAAGAGGCTCTTTGAAGGGTATGTTCCTGATAGTAGCACCCAGCCCAACGGGGATGATTTTCCCGGCCGAGGGTTCAGGGTTTCGAGTATAGGGTTGGCGTAAGGTCGTCTTGGAGCCTGTCTTTTTGTTCCCAGAAGTTTGGTCCTGGTCACTGGCAGCCCGTAGCTTGTTGACCTGAACCTTGCAGTGCAGCAGTCGCCTGAAGCGGAACGTTGTAGACTACTCCTGTCATTTCTGAAAGACGTGGAACGGCGCAGTGTGACCCTTAAATCTTGATCTGCAACCCCTCAATACTGAACCCCAGCCTGTGACTGTGAACGCTGAAACCCCAGATCAGGGTTTCCAAGCCAACAAGACTCTAAACTGTGTGACCTAATCACGCGACTTAAGACAGACAGCTTCGATATATATATATGCTTATTCGTTTATATATAACGTGACTTTAGACTAGCCTGCTGCACCTCGCCCAGTATATACATAAGGCCGTCTCCAGGCTTGTTGGAGGGTTCGCGCATCGCAGCCATGGTATTAAAAATCCCACTTCCTAAACCGGAACCTTCCGAAACTCTCAACCCTACCCAGAGGCTCCAATATCCCTTAGTTGAGGAATATACCTTAAATTATATCAGGGATCCCTACTAAAATTTAAGGAATATTCCTTAATTAAGGGATATTGGAGTCTCTGGGTACACTTACACCTGGGTTTAGGGTTTAGGGTCAGAACTTCCTGGAGAGGACAGGGACCGCTTTGCGATTTGCATACGCATCTTCGCCGCCGCTCACCAGGTGCATTGGGATCTATGTCTAGGGCACTTGTTTCTCCAGTACCCAACCTCTTATGTTTCATTGCTAACCCGTAAACCTCAAGCCAAAAAACAGCTTTTCGCTTCTACTTCCCTGGGTCATTGGGGAAGGACAGGTCAGCGGGAAAATAGGCATCGGAATAATTACGTCCCTATATCCTCTTATAGCAGTCCCTGTATACTTGTGCTGGCCTAAGTTTCCAAGTATATAAAACTAGTACCTACTCGGGACTCGAAAGCCTTAGTACCTACTCCGGGCTCTTTGGAGCCTCTCGGATCTTATATCCTAAAGCTTCAGGTAAACCTTAGGGCCTAAAGCATACACGCAATCCTGACTGTCGTGGACCCGGCCCTACATTCAACCCGCAGAATATCCTTATAAGAGCCCTTAAGGGTACTTGGGGGCTCATGGGACTTAGTAAGTAAGGTTATAAGTAGGATGTAATTAGGATAACCCCACTTCGGGGACTTATAACCCCAGTTATAGCCTACTTACTAAGTCCCATGATCCTTTAAGTACCCTAAACTCCCCCTTATAGAACATATAGATCCCTTAAATTAAAGGAACCCTTAAGGAACCGTGGCTAC
The DNA here is from genome assembly GCA_003297005.1 of Symbiodinium sp. clade A Y106. Classification (NCBI taxonomy): domain Eukaryota; class Dinophyceae; order Suessiales; family Symbiodiniaceae; genus Symbiodinium; species Symbiodinium sp. clade A. Next base: position 69,540 of record BGNK01002643.1, read on the forward strand.
ACTAACTCCCATGATCCTCTAAGTAGGGCGCAGGCTTTAGGGCTTACTTGGGGCTGAAGTTCGGGTTCAAGGCTTGGGTTAACAGGGCCCGTCATAGGAATTCTTCAAGGAACCCCAGCCTCATTTAAGAAAATCTAGGGTTCCTTTAAAGGGATCCTTTAAGGGATCCACAAGGGGTTCTGTAAGGGGGAGTTTAGGTTAGTTAAAGGATCATGGGACTTAGTAGCTAGGTTATAATTGGGGTTATGAGTCCCTTAAGAGGGGTTATCCTAACTATAACTAGAACCTAGGGTTATAAGTAGGTTATAATTAGGATAACCCCACTCAGGGGACTTATAACCCCAATTATAACCTACGTACTAAGTCCCATGATCCTTTAAGTAGGGATTTGTCTAGGGACCCCAAAATGAAAACACAAGCAGAAGCACTTTATAAGGATATCCATACCTTACTGGGCTTCATTGTATATGGGGGTTTATATGGGATATCCCTATCCTTATTTTTGCTTATGTGCTTTTAGGGCTTCTAGTGGGTTTAGAGTTTAGGGACGTTGAGCTCTTTACTGAGTCGGCCACCCTACCCCAATTGCGAAAGTTCACTTCGAACTCCGTGTAAAGGGGAACCAATGGGCGCATGCGCTGGATGGCGATAGGCTTCAAAGTTTATGCCCTTAGCCGAACACCTTCAGAGTACGTCCCTCTAGAACTTCATTTGGAACATATGATCCGGCCACTATTAGAAGAGCTAGATAAACCTTTTCCCCTAAGCCTTAAAACAGGTTTAGGCTTCAGGTCTTTGGCCAACACCCCGGAATCCTTGAAACCCTCGCAATAGAAGGAGGTGCCCCTTCCTTACTGGCTGTAAACCCAACTTTTCAACTTTTTGGGGTTCTTATATGGTAGTCGATTCTGAAAGTTTCAACTTTTATTTCCTTGGGTTTTGGGCCAGTGAGTCTAGTCCGTATGTCCCTAAAAATAGATATCTACATATGCAAGTATGTATGCTATACTAGATTCCCAGACCCTTCTACTACTTTTTGGGGCCGTATGTTAAGTTCAATCTCTGCGAGGCGCCCTCCTAGAGCAGCATCGGACGGCGCCACCTTCTTATCTCGAGGACCCGAAGGTCGGCTACTACCTTAAAAACTTAGTGAGGGTTAGGGTTAGAATAGGGTTCCCTTTAAGGGTTTACGGGTTAGGGTATACTTAAGGATCACGGGACTTAGCAAGTAGGTTATAATTGGGTTATAAGTCCCCTAAGTGGGGTTATCCTAGTTATAGCCTACTTATAACCTCACTTACTAGGTCCCATGAGCCTTTAAGTACCTTACAGACGAAATGAACCCTAAAAGGGTGTAAGGTTCATATACCATCTAGGGATTCGTAGTATAAGGGTATCGGGCCCCTACTTTAAGGGTCATTTGGTCCTTAAGGGAAGGGATACTATGGGGTTCCGTTTAAGGGCACCATGGGGTCCTGTAATGGGGTTCCTTTTAAAGAGTGCTATGGTGCTCTATATCTGGGTTCCCTTTCAGGGAAAAGGGTCACATGAACCCTAAACCCTAAACCCTTTCAGGGAAAAGGGTCACTTGGTCCTTAAGGACGGGAGACCGCCGTCTGGGGTCTCGGACCTCGCAGAGTCGTAGGGGTCATTGCCATGGCCTAAAACCCTGAACCCTACGACCCTACGAGTGTTAACCTCTAAACCCTAAGCCCCAAACCCCGAAGCCCTAAACCCTAAGAATCTGAACCTCTATACCCTAAGCCCCAAACCCCTAAGCCCTAAGAATCTAAACCTCTAAACCCTAAGCCCCAAACCCCGAAGCCCTAAACCCTCAGTTAGAATCTATACCTCTAAACCCTAAGCACCAAACCCCGAAGCCCTAAACCCTAAGAATCTAAGCCTCTAAACCCTAAGCCCCAAACCCCTAAGCCCTAAACCCTAAGAATCTAAGAGTCTAAGCCTCTAAACCCTAAGAGTCTAAACGCCTAGACCTCCAAACTTTTCGGTCTGGGAGTTGTGATTTAGTTCTTTCCGAATTGAATCCGTTGCCTGTGCTTGTCGCGGTTGATTCCGAGAGACTCCATAGGTTGCAGAGAGCTTCATGTGGCCGTACAGGCGTGCGAGCTCTCAAGTGGGGATATTTCCTAAATTAAACTAGGTTCCCCAGTAGTACCCTTTTACCCTTTTTCTTTTTGGGTTCCCTTCTTAAAACCGAATAGTAGGAAAAAGGGTAGCCTTATTATTAAGGGGCTACTGGGGAACCTAGTAAACGAGGAACCTTCATTCAGGCACAATGGACTCCTTGGGTTGAGGGTTGCCCAAAACCCTAAACTCATAGGGACCCTTAGGGGGGTAGGGGGAGGGGGGGTAGGGGGCCTTAATGCCCATAATAAGGACCTAATAAGGCCTATTTAAGGAAGTATAGTCCCCTACCCCCCTCCCCCCTACCCNAGGGGGCCTTAATGCCCATAATAAGGACCTAATAAGGCCTATTTAAGGAAGTATAGTCCCCTACCCCCCTCCCCCCTACCCCCCTAAGGGTCCCTATGATAAACCCTTACAGTAGAAGCTAGAAAGTTGGAACATCATTAGCCTCAGGCCCTTAAAGTAAAGTAAAGGGAATCCCAGCATGAATCATCCTAAATCGATGTTCCAACTTTCTGGGGTTCACTGTACACGCTACCTAGACTCTTTTGGCTGGGGGTTGCTGGCAGACCGGGTTAGGCGTTGGGGTCAGGGGTCTCTTGGCTTAGGGATCAGGGTTTCGGGTTTGGGGTTTGGGGTTTCAGACCCTAGACCCGGTACCCTAATCCCTAAACCTTTACAGCTAAACCCTAAACCCTAAACCCCTAAACCCCAAAAAAGCCTTTACAGCTAACTGCAGGGCAGCTAGGCTTCAGAATCCCGGACATGGCCTCAGAGACTGCACGACCAATGCAGGGGTCTTAAGAAGCAGAATAGGGTTCCTGTAACGGCTCCGGTAGGAGTTCTTAGAAGCATTACTATAAGGGTATAATGTAGGACATAGGGGCGGTAATGATACAGTTTACTCAAAAAAAAGGGACCACCAGTGAATACTGTTAGTAATTATTCCGACCCCGGTACTAGCCCTCCGGAGTGGTTTGAAGAGTGCATTAGACTGCTTCTGGTGCAGTCTCACGAGGCGGCGTCGGATAACGCTCCCCCAGGCGCAGCAGCCTAGGCCCAGATGGTGGATTGGGCCTGGGCCTACACCACCTACCACGCGCAGACTCGGCAATGAGTACTTGAAGGATCATGGGACTTAGTACGTAGTTTCTAGTTGGGGTTATAAGTCCCCTAAGGGGGTTATCCTAGTTACAACCTACTTATAACCTTGCTTACTAAGTCTCATGAGCCTATAAGTAACCAAGGTGGGATGGATCCTGACCCTGAACCCAAAACCCCTAAACCCCTAAACTCCTAAACCCTAAACCCCTAAACCCCTAAACCCCTAAACTCCTAAACCCTAAACCCCTAAACCCCTAAACCCTAAACCCTAAACTCCTAAACTCCTAAACCCTAAACCCTAAACCCCTAAACTCCTAAACCCTAAACCCCTAAACTCCTAAACTCCTAAACCCTAAACCCTAAATCCTTGGCGGCCTGGGTGGGCTCCCTAGCGATGCTGTGCCCGGCAAGCGAGGGGCTCCTTTAAGGGTTCCTTTAAGGGATCTATAGGTTTAGGGTTTAGGGTTTAGGGTTTATAGGGGAGTTTCCGAAAATAGGGGTACCTAATTTTGGGGTCCTTGTAATAAGGATCCTACTATTTAGGGTACTATATTGGGGTCCCCTATTTTCGGGAACCCCCATAGGGTTTAGGGCTTAGGGGGTTCTAAGATCCCTTAATTAAGGAATGTTCCTTAAATCATATTGGGGATCCTACTATGATTTCAGGTACATTCCGTAATTAAGGGACGTCGGAGTCTCTGGGAACCGAGGGGCTTTGAGACAGTGGCATTGCATGTGTACTCGAAGTACTATTTACTACATCCATTTACATCCCCTAAGCACCCTATATTCCGACACCTACTTTACCAAATGGCAATTGAGAAGTATCTCGGAGAGAAGACACATCGAAAAAATGAGTGCAATTAAAACCCTTGACTCCCCTAAACCCTTCAGACCCTAAGCCAAGCTCTCAGCAGGGAGCGGGAGCCCTTCCGGCAAGACCGTTGCTCCGCAACGCATGCGCCGGCAAAGGCCTGACTTAGGACTGTGCCTTTAGGAATTACGGTCCAGTTTCGTGCTTATAATAAACTGCTGGCTGTAAACTGAAATTTTCAACTTTTGGGGTTCTTACAAGGTAGTCGATTCTGAAAGTTTCAACTTTAATTTCCTTGGGTTTAGGGCTTAGGGTTTAGGGCTTAGGGTCCTTGGGTTTAGGGCTTAGGGTTTAGGGCTTAGGGTTTAGGGCTTAGGGTTTAGGGTTTAGGGAGATAAGCTCTGATGAGGGGTCTAGGGCTTCCCGAAGACTTCCGACATGGGCGAATGATGACCATTCCCTACGGCACAGAGGCATTTTACTACTTGTGACCGAGGGGCTGGCAATGAAGGAGACTTCTAGATTCTAGATTAAGTGATGATTAAGGATTTTGGGATTCAAGTTTGAGGGTCCAGTGTTTTGTTTCGGTAGTTTGTCAAGGTTTAAATATAGTGTTTATACATGCGAAGTTGGGGGTTCAAGTCGCTCTGAGGGTTTTGTGTTTAGAGACTGTTATGGCTTTGCATTTGGGGAGCGGTTTGGTTCTGCAAGCAGATCGGGTCTGTGGCCTTCACAACCATATGCATGGGCCAAGGGCATTGGGAATTTTCCCAATTTGCGAATGATCCTTGGACAGCTGTCGCAAACTCGAAATTATAGAGTTCTGAAGAACTCGAAATAGTCCACCGTATCCCTCGAAGTCCACGTACAGTCATCGTTTAACATATCCATACATATCCCCACAATCTCAGTCCCCATTTGGGAGTTTCCGAAAATAGGGGACCCCAATATAGTACCCGAAATAGTAGGATCCTTATTATAAGGACCTCAAAAGAGGGTACCCCCTATTTTCGGAAACTCCCATTTCATCCCGGTCTCTTTTCAGCGCAGGCCCGAAAAATCGGAGGCCGAGGGCTTGACCTCGGTGTGGAGATCCGCTTTCGGTTCGGGCCGCTTGGTGGCAGAATGTCTTTTCTAGGTAGGGCTTTGGGACATTTTACATTTGCTCTTATTGGGCTTAAGGGATTAAGGGGATCTTACCTACTAATATCTTTCAAAGGCTTTAAGAGCACCTCCTAGTTCTGGAAGGGTCTTACATTCCAGACTTTGGGGTTTCGGCTCAGGCGCTGGACCCCTAAACCCCCAAACATGTAGTTCATAGATGCTTTAAGGTCTGCTCCTGCGTTCTGATCGGTTTCTTCATCTAACTTCCGGAATCTTTGGATACTTTCGCCCCAGGTGGCAAGAACAAAGCATATGCTTGCAAAGCTGCACCTTGCAAAATCCGGTGTCCCCAGGACCCTGATTAATTTTCTGTCGTCATATTCGCATATAGTAGTATACCCTGCTAGCCTCTATTTATTTACAGCATGTATGACCTGGCACATGGGCCCCCTAGATTAATCCCTAAACCCAAGCAGTCTTTACAGAACAATACTGGGAAGACGGACAGCGCATCCACAGCCAAAACGCTAAACCCCAAACCCTAAACCCTAAACCCAAAACGCTAAACCCTGGGTGTGGTCGAGGGGTCTAGGGATGACGATACCGGCCACAACGGCAAAAGCAAAACTATTTTATTTCGAACATCCCCACCCTACCAGGTAGTCTGTGGGGCTGGGCACTCACGATAGTCTGTGAAGTTGGGCACTCCGGGCAGTCTCACGGTAGTCTGTGAAGGTGGGCATTCCAGGGAGTCTCACGGTAGTCTGTGGGGTTGGGCACTCCAGGGAGTCTCACGGTAGTCTGTTGGGATTGGACTCCAGGGAGTCTCACGGTAGTCTGTGGGGTTGGGCACTCCAGGGAGTCTCGCGGTACCCTGGAGTCTCACGGTAGTCTGTGGGGTTGGGCACTCCAGGAAGTAGTCTCAGCGGGCGAGGAGTAATAGCTGGCTTTAAAATCTAACAACCCCACACCGAGGGTGGGGAATAACAATGTAAGCCTGGAAAAGAAAACCCCCTTTCATTACCGGTCATAAGATTATATAAGATCCCCATAACAATCCTTGTTGAGGGAGAGGGGTTATTCGTCTACTCTAAATAGAAGAATCATAAGTGTCCAGAACAAGAAGGGTCATGATATTCGCCTTTATGTACCACCATGATCACCAAAATCATCGCCAGAACCATGACAGCCTCGTCGCAATGGCTAAAAGCTAGCCACTGCCATGCAACTGAGGTCCTGAAGCTGCTGTGCGCGTTCCTCGTTTATCAAGATCCGAGCTTCCATGCATCTGTAGTAGTGAGCCGCTGAAGATCGACGTTCGTGGGCACAGGGCTGTGCTGCAACCTCTACATGGACGACTGACAACATCCACAACCGCTGGAAGAATGCAGCGGGCCATGGCAAGATGATAGCAACACGGAGTGTAGGGACCCCTAAACCATCTTGAGCAACATTCTGCCAGCTCGATGTTGCTTCCGCTTTTGGGGTTTAAGGGGGTTTAGGGGTGTTTCTGTTTTGGGTTTAGGGTTTTTAGGGTTTAGGGTTTCGGGTTTAACCCTAAACCCTAAAAACTCTACCCTAAACCCTAAACCCTAAACACCCTTTTGCGCTAATCCTAAACTCCAGACCCGAGACCCGAAGTTCCGAAGCTCTGAGCTCCTAGTCACGAGTCCCTAAAAGGGAGCTTCTAAAAATTAGGGGTACCCTTTAAAAGGATCCTTTAAGGGCTCCTTAAAGGGATCTGTAAGGGTCATATATAGGGTTTAGGGTTTAGAGTTTCTGAAAATTAGGGGTACCTTGTTTTGGGGCCCTTATAATAAGGATCCTACTATTTAGGGTACTATATTAGGGTCGCCTATTTTCTGAAACTCCCAAAAATTAAAGCCTCGGGCCCTATACCCGACGTCCTCAGCCCTAGATACTGAAGTCGAGCTCCGACCCTTGCTAGAAGATTTTCATGTGAGCAGTTTAGGCCTCAGGGTGTTTAGGGTGAAGGACACGAAAATCCCTGAACCCTAAACCCCAAACCCCAACATAGACAACGTCATCAAACAAAGGGATCGATCCACGTTTTCTGGCTTCCTTTAAACAGTAGTCAAGCCGACCTTAGCCGCAAACTGGGCCTGAGACCAAACACCCTTAAGCCTAAACTCTTAGAAAACCCTTGAAGAAATCCTGACAACGCCCTACTTTTTGTCGGGTCCCCACAAATTCCGTGTGAGGGTTTACAATAAGAACCTACAGTAGGGCACGGTAGCTTAAGGCAGGATTTAGCCAGCTGCGGTTTCACACCTCCCGGATCTTGGTGCTCCGAGCGAGAGAGTGCCAGGTAGCACTGAGATGCTCTGCTTAAAGGATCAGTGCACTTTGCGAATGATCGGCCTGCGAGTTATGATGCAGCGCCAAGCAATCAGTCTTGGGCGCGCTCGCCACAAGACAAGTTCATCAATATCGCACCTGCATGATTTGATTAGGGTATCCGTATATTTGTAGGCAGGTTTTGATTGGAGTTGTTTGTGCGCGAAGTGGGGCTATCCTATTCAAAACCCTGCTGTTCATTGGTCTACGAAGTCACCTGAGCCGTCCAGCACGGTGTCGTTTCGCAATTGAAATTCGCCGGCTGGCAAAGATTGTGCCATGGGTAGTTTGGAAAGCGGAAAACACACATGGGGCTTCGAGTGGTGTTGGACAACACCAAACAAGGCCAGATGAATGCACAGTTTCGAATCAACGAAAGTGCGAACGACATGTTTTTTCGTGTCCCCAAACCCTGGACTGTGGTGCGCAGGACAACACTGTGCACTATTTTGACGAGGTCTCTAACGAATATATTTCGATCCTTAAAAAGGGGAATCTGATTGAAGCTGACGAGAATAAGAGTAGTTCTAAAAATAGGGGTCCCTTTTAGGGTGCTTGTTGTAAGGGTGCCGTACCATCTTGGGGACCTAAAAAGGGACCCCACTTTAGAGAACTATCCATAAGACTCATAAGACGATTCTCCACCTTATACCGACCTCATGCACAGGCGACTGCACAAATGTATGCAGACAAGAAGACAGAGAGCTTGAATGCCAGATACCCAGCGCCTGAACGACACAGTCGTAACCCTAGTAATGCTACATGTTCAGTGCTGGTAGGTTTTTTTGACTTACACATGTATATTTCTTTTTATGAGCTTTAAAAAGACAGGATTCGTGGGTTAAATTGGCAATTGGGGCCAGGAGGCCCCATTCCCTATACTTGTCCTGCCCTGCATCCCAAGCGCTACTACAGAGGCGAGGATTTAGGATTGCGGTTTTAGTAAGTCCCTGTTTCAACTGTAGTACTTACTGGCTGTAAACTCAACTTTTCAACTTTTGGGGTTCTTATATGGTAGTCGATTCTGAAAGTTTCAACTTTTATTTCCTTGGGTTTTGGGCCAGTGAGAGTACAATCTACCGCTGGCCTCTATTCTAGTCATTACGGCCTCCTATACTATATCTATCTTGCAATTAGTAATTATAGTATAGCACACACCCTATGCCCGGAAACCTTAGCCTCAGAATCGAGCTTGTCTCGACCCTAAACCCTCTGTAAATCCTGAACCCTAAACAACCCCACCCATACGACCTGAATCTTGATTCTTCATTCCTTCACTGGAACTGTGATGTGTTTTCCTGGGTTCTGGCGTGCCATGCGTGGATCTGTTCCTTAAATAAAGGCACCATTATTGAATTAAACACAAGTTTACATTTTTTCCTCTTGGTTACTGCAAAACCCAGTTTGTGTTAACGGTTCGGAGCAAAGAGCCCGGGTCTGCAGCAAGGGCTAAGCGTGTTAGCATAACATTACGATACGAAGGGGCTACATTTTGAAGCCATCAGGTGTTAAGAGGCGTTTAAGAAAAGCGCAGTTGCGGTTTAGAGTATTTATGCCCTTTCGCTATTTCAAGGACACATCTTTGTTCCGAAAGAGTAGTTTTGCCCTTTTGCTATTTCGAAGACTCGTATTTGTACCTACAGGTTTTGAAATTCGCTGCCGCACGCCCGACCCCTCCCCTGAAAAACCCTAAACCCTAAACTCTAAACCCTAAACCCCTAAACCAAAACCCTAAACCCTAAACCCCTAAACTCCAAACCCCAAACCCCTAAACCCCTAAACCCTAAACCCCTAAACTCCTAAACCCTCAACCCTTGACCCCCTTAAAAACCGAACATCGACACGCAAAGCGCGCAGCCCGTGGCTCAAGAAAGCGCCGATGCCGTGAGACCCGAGCGCCTCGCGGCACTCCTTTGCCGCACAGAACCGAAGCAGCAGTACATATACTATATATTGTAGACTTCATAATTACGAAATACTGTACATACTTTATACTACATATATATATACGTATACACATGCAAGACTGTATTATATACTAGTTATGTTGTGCCACATACTATAGACCATATACCATATACCCGGAACGGCAGGACCAGGAGCTTTGAACAGTTGGGTGTGGAGGATTTCGGGTTCACTTAGACCGCTGACCCCACGACCCTTTTCTGGGGTTTAGGGTTTAGGTTTCTGGGTTCTGGCTGGGCTGTCACTGTCTGGGAACGTGGGAACGAGAGTCCGTTTAGAAGGGATCCTTGGTCCTATCTGAACGGTTTAGGGTTTAGGGTTTAGGGTCCTATCTACCATCAACCCACCTTTTCGGGCCCTCAATAGCCTGAGTTTGGAGTGCCATACTTGAATGCTTGTTTGTTGACCTGTTCCTCCACGGAACCATTTTGACATCAACGTCTATACTTGTTTCTCCCTGGTCACTCCTAAGCCCAGCTTTGCATGGCATAAATACCCGTTCAGCTAAGGACCATAAGGATTCTGTCGCAGGCTACATGGCCCCAAGCCTTAAGTGCCCCCAACCCGTAAAATCCTAAGCCCTGAAGATCACTTTAATAACCCTAAATTGTTTGGTAAGGTCTTACTATGAGCCGGACAATACATGGATTCTCAAGAACCTATACCCTTTTAGGGTTCCTTATTATGATTTCCTTATATACGTCCTTAAAAAACGTAGGTTCTTCAGGGTATAGGGATCCTACCAAAAAGGAAGGCTGCGGCTTAGATAGGGTTTCTGCCAGCTTTCATCTGGGATGGTAGCCTAGTGGCCTAAGCTTGGGCCTGGGTTTGGGCATCTGCAGTTCACAAGATTTCTGTTTCGGTAGGTTTAGATAGGGTTCAAGAGGCTTGTTTAAGAATTTGACGGGGAGTCTATGAGGGTTTGGCACAACAGGTTTCCAAGTTCGTTGCTTTGGGGCATTCCGTATCAGCTGCACAGCAAGAACAAGGAGCCCCACTTTTGGGGCTACTCGCCAACTGGGTAGGGTTGCGTGTGGGAATTGCTAATGGTCATCCCTGTAGTAAATCGTTCACAGTCTCAACCCTCCAAACCACCAAAAAACGCAAAACCTCAACGACTAGGATCGAGCTACAATAATGTCCCAGAAGTTCGAAGGTTTAGGGTGTTCAGAGATGTTCCGTTCACTGTAGCTGTAGCATAGATCCTTAATTTCCTTGGGAATTGGGTTCTGCTTTGTGGTTCTCATTCGCCCAACTCCCTGTTCCTGACTTCCCTATGTCTCCCCTGATTTGGAATCGTGGTTGTGTTCGCTTGTACCCAACAGACTCTGTTGTGCGCATTGTCGTTGAGTTTGCTGCTCGCAAACAGCGCTCGTTTCCGCCCAGCCAACCCTGTCTCCTGTTTGCATATGTGTTCTCTAGGTCCTGGCGGTTGTGGACCCTTAACCCTACAGCACCCCAAATTTCCTAAAACCCTGAAGCCCTGAAGCCTTAAACCGTCAACCCTAAACCCCAAATCCCACAACCCCTAAACTTAAACCCGAAACCCTTTTAAAGGAACCCTTAAAGGAACCCCTTAAAATGGCACCCTTAAAGGATCCCTAAACCCTATAAACCCAAAGCTAGAGCCCCGCGACAGCCGAGGACCGCTGGATGAGCGAAAACGGCGGCGATGAGTTTGATGCCCGGCTCACGAAACTCAGGAGGCCCGGATCAGGGTTCCTTTAGAGGGGGTCCATAAGGGTTACTATAAGTGATCTTTGGGGGTACTGTAATCAGGGTTCCTTTAAAGGGCTCTATGAGGGTGCTATAATTCGGGTTCCTTTAGAGGGGGTCTATAAAGGCTACTATAAGGGATCTATGAGGCTACTATAATTAGGGTTCCTTTAAAGGGCTACTATCAGGGATCTATGAGGGTACTATAATTAGGGCTCCTTTAGAAGGGTCTATAAGGGCTACTGTAAGGGATCTATGAGGGTATTATAACTTGGGTTCCTTTAGAAGGGTCTATGAGGGTAACAAAAAGGCGTCTATGAGGCGACTATAATTAGGGTTCCTTTAAAGGGGTCTATAAGGGACCTTTAAGGGTACAATAATTATGTAGTAGGGTTTTTTTATGAATCCTACTACTTTGGGGTTGTAGGCCCAAAATGCCGGGACATGGACCGGGGTCTAGGGCTTAGGGGTTTGGGTTTAGGGTTATTTTGGGGTTATATAGGGTTTAGGGTTTTGAGTTTTGGGTTTAGGGTTTAGGGTGTAGGGTTTTGGATTTAGGGTTGGGTTTAGGGTTTTGGGTTTAGGGTTTGTATATCTTAGGGTTAGGGAGTCAGGGTTTAGATTTTTGTTAGGGACTCAAACTTAGTCGTACAGCAGATGGCCTTTAACTTTTGGGCGCTATAACGCCTGTAAATCCGTATACAATCTTGAAGAATACTGATACTGGACAAAGAAGGCTAGTTTTACGTTGCTACAATAAGAGCCTATACTGAACAGTATGGCGTCCTGTAATGCGGCTATGGCGGAGAGCCCAGCGGCCCTTCTATCGAGAATTAGCCCATATAAGCCCTCAACCTAAACTTAGCGCAGGATCGCTCTTTAGTCTAGATTAAGACATCACCAGGAGTTGTGGGTTAAGGTGTTTATCAAGTGCTTTTCATTCCTAGGGCTTTAGGGCTTTGGCTCTGGTGTTGTCTGCCCTCAGGGCTTTGGGGCTTATGGTAGAGTTGAAGCTTGAGTCAGTCCCCCCGCCCTGTCTGCCTCAATACGCCTCAAACCGAGAGCCTCCAAAACCCTAAACCCAAAGCCCGAAACCCCAAGACCTAAACCCTAAACCCTGAATCCTAAACCCAAAACCCAAAACCCCAAGACCCAAACCCTAAACCCTGAATCCTAAACCCAAAACCCAAACCCTGTGGCCCTGTGGCAGTTGGAACATAGAAGGCGCGCACGAGTTTTGTCCAGCAGGGTTTTGAAGTTGGGGAGGTCTCAGGGGTTTTAGGTTCAGGGCGTTATTTCGGGCTTACGGGTTTTAGGTGTAGGGTTGGGGTGCAGTGTTTAGGATTTAGTGTGCTTCTTCCGTATGTGGAAGGCCTTGAATTTCCTCAAGTCGCCGGCTTCAAATCTGATCCAGTTCTTGCGTTTCGGGAAGATGCTTGTCCGAGAAGTGGCTTTGTTGGACGTACACGCAGCCATGCGGAAGCGGGTGACGATGAGAACGACTTCCCTCTGACAAACGGACCCCATCGTCGGCTTTTCAGAATGACCGATGAGACGATGCACACCCTTAAACCTTAAACCCTAAAGCTTAAATCCTGAAAACCTTAAAGCCTAAACCTTAAATCCGCAAAATAAACCCAAACCCCTAAGTCCTAGTGACCTGGTCTTGAAGAATGGATGGAGCAGTGCATCTGTCTGAGCTTACAGGAGACTGGGCCTCAGAGGTCGCCTCTACTAGTTCGCTGAGGCACCTAGACTGAGTTGGCCTTTACACACCCTGAAAAATATGTATATGTAGTTATATAGGGTCCCTTATAAACCCAAATAAGGAAAATAAAAAATGACCCAAAATCCAACCTAGTAGAGCTCTAGGTTAGGGTTTAGGTACTAGGGCCCAGGGCAGGCCCTTATTGCCTTGTTTTACGGTTGAGGCTCCCTTATAACCCCCTTTAAACCAAAAAGGGCACCCTTTTTATTGCCAGGTTACTCTTGGGTCTAGGGTATGTGGTTCTGGGATTTCGACCGCCAGGTCTTTCTGGCCTTTCTTCGCTCAGGTGGCAGCTTGATGATGGTTGCTGTTGCTCACGTGTCCTACAGTTGGTGAAACATGTTCCTACAGTGGTCTATATGTCGTGTGTTTTGAACGACCTGCTGTATCTCAGAATGCAATGATTCTGCTTGCAAGTTATGTTGGACATGTTGTTGCCTGTTCGCATACTTCTCTTGTTACAGTACTGGTGCTGCCATCTGTCGAAATCCCGAGCCCATCAACCCTAAACCCCATAGTCCTGCGTGCTCTTCCTGTGCACGTCCTGTCTGCGACAGGGACATCTCAGACTTTGTGGAGGACAACAAACTTGACGATGCTGGGCAAAAGAAGATTCAGGATTTGGCAAGAACATTACACTCAGATCTTCGGGTTGCAAAAGCCTAAACCCCAAGACCTGGGAAATTCGAAGCATCCACAGTGGTAGTTGCACGTGATCCTCACTCTTGTCCAAGATGTTAACGAAACTGAAGAATGAGTCACAGTATCCTCGCCGTTCCCCTGCATATTTTCTTCTTGCATATATAATGCCCCAAATCCTCATTCTCATTCTGAATCCACCTTTGCTGACTGCCTGCCTATCAAACAATCAAAGACCTGGATTGTAAATCGCGCAGACGCATTCTTGAAATGCGCTCTAGTTATGACGGCCGCTGTAGTACTTAAAGGATCATGGGACTTAGTAAGTAGGGTTATAAGTAGGTTATAATTAGGACAACCCCACTTAGGGGACTTATAACCCCAGTTATAACCTACTTACTAAGTCTCATGATCCTCTAAGTAGCCTGAACGAAAGCTCCACGGGTCTCCTTCTACCGAGTTCCCAAGTAGCACCATTTGTCCTAGCTGTTGGCTTTTGATGTTCGCGCATAATTAGGGCTTAATTCTTATTGGCAGTAAACTCAACTTTTCAACTTTTGGGGTTCTTATAAGGTATAGTCGATTCTGAAAGTTCCCACTTTTATTTCCTTGGGTTTTGGGCCAGTGAGAATTAGGGTTTAGGGTTTAGGCTTCAAAGCTGAGCTGAGCTGCCTGGAAACCTGGTTGAAGCGCGAGCCTTATCAGGACCCTATCAAAACACTCGCACAAACACATGTGTAACTAAGGCAACAGCTGTGAAGCGCCCCCACCTACTACCCCCCCCCCCAAAAAAAAAACATTAAATAACATGAAATCAAAAAGCAACCTTGCACACAGTGCTGTAAAAGTTCATTACACGCTACTACTATCAATAATCCACCTTTCATAAAGCCGCAGATGAACTCATAAACTCTTGGCTTCTAGCCCTCCCTGCTACCTGAAGCCGTGTCTGAGTCTGAGGATAGAGTTGCCCGGATAATGCAGAACATGCATCCCATTGATGCGCCCACGCCGCATCATCAACTTGAGATCTGGGTTCGCTTATCAAGATAGGGTTTAGGGTTTATGATTTGCGGTTTAGCATTTAGGATGTAGATTTGGGGTTTGCCTAGGGTTTGGGGTTTAGGGTACAGGATTGGGTGTTGGGCATTCCCCATTAGATCAATGACCATGCTATTTAGAATCTGTGCATGAGATGATGGGGTTCCAAAACAGCATACGTATACGGTTTAGTGCTCATAGAGCTTCCAACAGGCTCCATAACTTAGTAGCTGAGTGGATACACTTTACACTTTTTTGGATAATATTACCCACTATAAAACTGAAGGTGTGCACTTTTGGGGGCTTATGAACTCAGCAACGAAGGCTTCCAACAGGCTCCATAACGGTGCTATGAGGTTGTGTTATAAGCTTTAGAGCCTCACGGGTTTTGAGGGTTCGGAGTTTTCGGATTTCTCAAACCCCAGAATTTCATACTCCGCTCTTGAAACTTGCTGTAGGAGCCCAGCTGGTTCTTGCATCCTGATCGCAAGAATCACGAATCCTTAAGCTCTTTCCACCTGCACCCAGTAATACCTCCTCAGCACTTTGTTGGCTTCCAAATCGGAGATTGGTCAACATGCCGGGGGCTTGCTACCTGCAGTGGCCGCCGTTTATTGTTGCTAAACTCTCTTTCCGGCTTCGATATTGGCAACCGCACCACCTTCAGGCAGCTGAACCTGCCATACTGATGCTTTGAAGATTCTTATCACTCATCGCGCAGGCTCGTCCGTCCTTTTTGCTTGTGCTCTGCATACTGCATTGTATGCTGCCCAAAAAGACTGAAAAATCTGTCATAAAGCCTTGTAGCCGGCCTTGGAGATGCACATTCGTTCTCTGCCACCGGCGTGGCAGAATCAACAAACAACTTGGAGCCACGGTGCCGAGGCAGGGTGAGACTTTCAACTGTGTGAGCGTTCTTGGCAGCATTGCGCACACTGGCGCATGTCGCGGGGCATGAGAACTTCATAGCATGTCCATATGGACAATATTGTGCCTTGAGCCAGCGGCTCATAAGCATTTCTGCAGGCTCTGCCCACACATCCTCTTGAAGAGCCCTTGAACTTCAGCTTGAATTTCGTGCAATGATTGGCTTCAACAAGGTGCTGCTCGACACTGGGTCGGATCAGATGAAGGCAATGTACTATGACATTAGCAGTGGCGTTGTCATCGAAAAGAAGCTTCATCATTGCCTCCGACCTGAAGATGTGTCCAACGTGGAGGCCTTTGATGACCGCTTGGAGACCGCCCTTGCCGAGCTTTTCTTGATGCATTAAGCCAAGCTGGCTCGAGCGTGTTACCTTTGCCGAGGAAGCAGGGGCTTGAAGCAGTGCGTGCCAACATTGCCGGCTCCGGCCGTCTGGCGGCCAACTCAAAGATGTAGATGTTCGGTGAGTCAAAAGTAGAGAGCACCGATGCAAATTAAGGCAAACGGAGATTATGCTCGATCCGGTGACCCCGCCGCGCCACCGGTCCCTACATGCCACATTTTGTTGGTCATCTGTATCTTTTTTTTGCTTTCCTCAGTTTTTACCCTTGCCGCAGTGACAAGACTGTTCCAAGCATCGTTTCGCCTTGCAAGATTCCATAAGATTTCTCCAAGATCCTCGAATGGGTGTTCAGCACAACCGTGGGCAAGCTGCTGGACGAGCTGGACCTCAAGCACTATTGTGTGCTGAAGTCCGACATCGATGCTTGGACGCAGCTCGCTGGGTGAAATCTTGGGCTTGTCTCAGATGCCCGAACGAACATGAGATTCACTCTAAGGAGGGCGCTGAGCAGGAGCCGACCCTTCCAGTTCAGCTCAGTGTCCATTTGGTTCTTGTTATGCGTGGACGTTGGGATAGCTTTGGAAGTGCAAAGACGGAGGGGCGAGTTCTATGCGGGGTTTGAGTAGCTTCGTGTTGATAAGAAAGTGAGCTTCAGAGTGGCTCATCTCAAATTTTCCTTGACGTCCACCAAAGCTGCGAACACCCGAATTGAACGACGGGGCAAAGCATGGAGCGTAGCTGCGTAGCTCCAGGCAACCCCAGATAGGGCACGCCACAGAGAATGATATGGAGAAATGCGTCGCGAGAACACAAGCACGCAACTGATTCTTTCTTTTGTGTTTGCGTGTGAAGGAAGCTGGCAAGGTCCGGAGCAATCCCAAAATAACTTGCAATAGTGTGAAAAGACTTGAATAGAGGGCCGGCAGTTGACTTTAATCCTTGATTAGCGCGGTGAGCTCCAGAACGTTCCTTACCACAAAGCTGCTCGTGGGGCACTGGCGACAATCCTTTCAGCCTGCGGCCAACTGGGTGCGGCTGTGTGGCTATTGCGGAAGGCGCCATTTGAGACAGTGAGTGATGTAAAGTGGGGTGATGGTGGCGAACCTAAGTATAGATCAGCGGGCCCGAGCAGGATGATGTTCAACGTCGCCCGAAATCCGCCGCAACCGCGTAGCATCCCGGCTTTCCCGATATCAGCAGAGTTCCTCTCATGCAGGATGTCCTCTGCACCTTGAAGAAGCTGCCGCAGCACGGCAAGCAAATGACCAGCTTAACCTGGAGATCCTTTTGTGTAGGCCAGAACGGCTCGATGCGGCTGGAAGCACCGAGGCCACCTCTGGCATTCGAGTACCACGTCTCGCGTGGTCTCAAGCACAAGAACCCATAGGCTCCAAGATTGAAAAAAATCAATCGCAGTTGATTTTTTCAAGCGCCGATTGAAAATTGAAAAAAATCAAGCGTGAGAGTGATTTTTTCAATATTTTCGGTTGGCAGAAGANAAAAATCAATCGCAGTTGATTTTTTCAAGCGCCGATTGAAAATTGAAAAAAATCAAGCGTGAGAGTGATTTTTTCAATATTTTCGGTTGGCAGAAGAAATTCGTAGAAATCATAAAAATTAATAGAGAATTTGATCGGGTTTTTCAGTGTTTCATAAAAATCAATAGAGGTTTCTTAAAAATCAATAGAGAATCTGTTCGGGTTTCAGCAGCACAAAATAAAATCAATAGAGAGACGAGTGGGCCGAACAGACAAAAACCAAGTAGTCTAGATTGAGGTCCATGTCTGCAGACAGTTTTTTGGGTTGTGTCTGGACAGACAGAGATAATTATAGTTTTCATAAGGTTTCATATCTGGGCAAATAGTTTTGCTGTCGGGTTGTGTCTGGACAGACACCAATAATAACCAATAGTAAGTTATAGATTTGGGTTTCATGTCTGGNGTTTTCCTTTCGGGTTGTGTCTGGACAGACACCAATAGTAACCAATAGTAAGCTATAGATTTGGGTTTCATGTCTGGAAAGACAGATTTCCTTTCGGGTTGTGTCTGGACAGACACAAAAAGTAAGTTATAGCTTTGTTTTTCCTGTCTGGACAGACAGTTTTCCTTTCGGGTTATGTCTGGACAGACACAAAAAGTAAGTTATAGCTTTGTTTTTCCTGTCTGGACAGACAGTTTTCC